>JAKNSH010452533.1:0-15448 GCA_027790015.1 Cymbopogon flexuosus
ACATTACTCAATATCATAACTTCAATTTCCTGAAACTCTTTACTGTTACTTTACTCTTTTCTGAACAAAAATATCGTTGGACAAATTTGGACAGAAGATAGTATTTAATACTCTATTCAAATTCATTCAAACATGCGTTAAACAAGTTTCTGGAAAAACGAAAATAATAAACTTTACTGTTCATACTGGGCCAGGGGCAAACCAAGTGGCCCAGCCACCAAAACGGCCCGCGGCCGGCCTCCGCAGCCGCGCGCGCTGCGCGGACAGCCAGGCGGCCCAGCAACGCCCGCCCAATCGCCACAAGCCGTCGATCTGAGGGCATCAATATCGGACGGTGGTCCTTCATTTTCGCGAGAACAAAACCGAACGAGTCGGCTGCTCCCCCAAACCCTAATTTCATTTCCTCCTGCCCTTTCTCTCTCCACGCCGCAACAGCCGCAGCGAGAGCGGCGGCGACTCTGGTGGCCGCCGGCTCCGGCGAAAATGGAGCGCCGCCGGAGAGCAGATCCGGCTAGCCTCCCTCTCTTGCTGTCTTTCTCTTCCTGCTCTGAGCGCCGCAAGCACCAGCGAGTAGAGGCGGTGGGAGGGCCGGTGGCCATGGAGGCCATCGCCGGTGAGGAGAGGGACACCGGACCGAGCCCAGCGCCCTTTCTCTCTCTCTCTCTATTCCTTCTATTTCTTCCATTCCCCTTTACCTTTCATCGCTTCTGCCTCGGCCGAGGTCAACCATGGCGACTGGCGGCTGGAGGAAGAGGAAGAGGACAGCGCCGCCGTGCGCCCCTTCGCCGGTGCGCGCGCTCCCCCATGGGTGAGCGCGGTGCCGTCGAATGGTCGCGCTGCGATGCCCTGTCTGCACCTGCGCACGAGGCATGGCCTCACGTTGGTGGGGCCTCCCCGGCGGGCGGCTTTGGTTCACTTTCCAGCGCGCCTGCCATGGAGATGGTCGGCGGCAGGTCTCCGGTGAGGAAAATAGGTAAGAGTCCTCCCTCATCCGCACCGAATCTTTTCTTTTATCCACTTAGGGTTAGGGTTTCATTTCGGTTTCTGTTCTTCTGATTCGATAACCGAGTTATCTTCCTGATCTGTTTCTCCCTATCCCTTTCCACAACTGGTTAGGGTTAGGGTTCGATCGAATCGAAAAATCTGTTCGTCCGACTTTGGGGATTTCTTTCGATCTGTTTGATTTCCTTCTCTGTCCCCAACTGGATCCACACCACAGTAAACAACCTGGAGCTCTGATACCATTGTTATGTCTCTAGGATCAACTAGGTGACGGATCAGTGAGGATTTTCTATGGAAATAGGGTAAACAAGTAGAGAACTCGAAGTGCACCAAGACTGGTGCACGAACCAGAGAGGAGAGGAGAGTAGAACAGAGAAGTGGAGGAAGAGGGAAAGGAGATACCGAGAGTCCAGAGCTGGCCATCGCTGGTTCGTCGGTGGAGGCTGCTCACGAGCAGCGACGGTCGGTGACGAGGTGACGCAGTGGAGTCCGCCGGTGGAGCTTCCCGTCGCTGCAGCGCCTCCTCTCGATCGGTCTAGGGTAGGACAAAGGGGTGGCGGCTGGCAGGTGATCCTCGTCCTCTGTGCCTTAGCCCCCACCTCCTATTTATAGCGCTGCGCGATGAGACCCACCAGCCATCTATTGGGCTGGGTGTCCCCGATCAGGACACGGTCAAGGGATCCGTCTTGACCGTTGGGTCAAGACGGGTGAGATCAACCTAACAGCCCTGACACGCCCGGGATTCATCATCAGATTCTTGATTTCTTTTCTAAAAAAAAATCACCAGATTCTTAATTTGGTCGATTGGAGAAATGGAAAGGAGTGTGCTGATCTAGATGTATACATCTATACTTCACTAGTCATGTGGATGCACTCGTGCATGCTGCTGAAACAATGCATAATAGTACAAATCTGTCCAGGTGGATGTCTTTTTAATTTTCAAAATTTGTATATATACATACCCTTCCTTCAAAGAAGAAAGGGTTTATATATTCTATATATAATATCTTGTGGAGAATTAAACTTCGGACATTATTCTTGTCTTTTTGACTAGTTTTCGGAGCTGCTGCTTGTATATCCTTGATGAATTTACAGGTCTCTCGAGCTGTTTGTCACTTGATCGAACTCTGATAGATTGTATTGTCTCCGTAAATTTCTTTGGAGGGAAATGCGTACATGTCAATACATTGTGGTAAATAATATATACAAGAGAAATACTACATACCGCAGAAGCTGCTACTGCAATTTTACACTTGATAGTCAAGGTCTTGTTTAGTTCCCTTCCAAATTCCAAGTTTTTTCACTCTCTCTCCATCACATCAATCTAAGAACACATGCATGGAGTAGTAAATGTAGGTAAAAAAAACTAATTGCACAGTTTGTCTGTCAATCACAAGACGAATCTATTGAATCTAATTAATTTATAATTGGATACTAATTGCCAAATACAAACGAAAGTGCTACGGTATCAGAATTGTAAAAATTTGCAATCTAAACAAGGCCCAACATTGAAAACCTTACATATCCTGTTTTATTTGCAATTAATATAATTGTGTTTTCTTTGAGCAATAATCGTGTTTTATTTAATTGTAATGTGTATGCACAGCAAAGATAAAAATGTCTGGCCTATCAGTGTTTCAAAAGTGGCTAGGCATCCAGGCAAATGGTGGTTTGCCTAGACACACCTAGGCGACGCCTTTAAAACAATGTGGCTCATCATATCCATGGTACAATGCTACGAACCTACTTCATGGGAAAATTGCGCAATTGGATGTACAAAATCTTATTATGGCCCATGCAAATTGGTTTTGTCTATTTGCAATCACAAACCTGTTCAGTTGTTAGTGGGAGCACATGCACCTTTACAAATATTTGAGTGGAGAAGGGAAAGAGAAGAAAACATTTTATTTATTATTAGATTGCAAAATGGATGGAAGAGAACTTTAGGGGACTGCCTGACTGTCAGTAACTCAGCACAGAAACTGCCACTGGTTACAAGTTCATTCCAAGATAAATTTTATGTTTGCTAAGGTCAAAAAGGTGATCTCTAAACTTTAAAAGTATTTTCCCTCTCTTGTGTGAGCTTCTAATCCAAATGCTGCAAAGCTAAAACGCCATCAGGAGTTTAATTACCACAGTTCACTCAGAATATTGCAAACTTCTAGAGTTGCATTCCCTACAAATTCCTCCACATGTACACTAAAGTCAAGCTACCAACTTCTACTTATTTTTTAAAAACTCACATTATCATGGTACCGTTACAGGTTCGACGAGCGGTTGGCATACTCCTGAACCATTGCATCGAAGAGGGTTGGTTGTTCCATTAACCTCGATGGTGAATCAAATTCTTTTGCCAGACCTGAAAAAAAAATGGTAATACTTTAGAATAACATTCTGGAACACGAATGTTACCGGATACCAAAATCTATATGCAACAAAGAGCTCTCAAAATGAATGTATATCTGATTAATATCAGGTATATAACCCAGCATGACTGAAGAGACCTACCTGCATCCAACACCAAAACTCTATCGCAGTCCATGACTGTTGGTATTCTGTGTGCGATGCTAATTATTGTACATGATGAAAACTCGTGTCGTGTGATCTTCTGAATTGTGGCATCAGTTTGGGAATCAACTGAAGCAGTTGCCTCATCCATAAATAAGATCCGGGTCTGCTTCAGTATGACTCTGCCAAGACAGAGGAGCTGCCTTTGGCCTACACTCCAGTTCTGTCCGCTATCAGCCACTATGAACAACACAAAAAAATAATAATAATAGAATGCAACAGATATACAATAATACAATTATACAAGTAAGCAGATATTAATACCAGGAGCATCAAGTTTTTCAGGTTTGGAAACTACTACATCTTTCAGCTGACAGCGCTCAAGAGCCTGAAATGTTGTCAATGTCCATGGTTAGTTTAGGCAGCTAGGAAATCATGTTGGAATGAGACTAAAATACCCTCCATTTCAAATCATAATTCATTTTTGACTTCAAACCAGTTTTTGTAGCTGCGACCAAATTTTTAGAAAAAATAAATCAAACACCTACAGTATCAATAAATACACTATTAAAATATATGCCATGGTGTATCTATGAATCTAGTTTGATGTTCTGGATATTTTTGTATTTATGTTTTCTATAAACTTGCTCAAAGCCAAAAAAGTTTGACTTACGATAAAACTAAAGACTTAAAATATGGAATGGAGGAAATACATGTTAGTGATGCTGTACCTGCCATATTTCTGCATCTGAATACTGCCCAATTGGATCAATGTTGCCTCGAATTGTTCCTTCAAACAGTACTGGTTCCTGTGGAATTATGCCAAAACGAGATCTCAGATCATACAGGCCCAGTGTGCATATGTCTATTCCATCAATGATCATTTTTCCCTCTGCAGGTTCTACGAGCCTGAACAACGCTTGGATCAAAGTTGACTTGCCACTGCCTGTCCTTCCTACAACTCCTATCTTTTCTCCACCACTGATACTTATACTAATGCCTTTCAGAATTAAAGGTGTATTTGGTCGATACCTGACCTGAAATAAAAAAGGTAGACATCTTCAATTGTTGTAAATAAATAATCCCTAACTGCAAACAGAATGTTTCAATGCATCACCCACTTGATTGAGTGCAAGATCCATAGAAAGTTGCCCCAAATTTAAGTTCTGTGTAAGGTTTTGGATGCTAAGGACTAACAGGGAATAACTAGTAAAACAAAGGTAAATAAGGACCACTAACCTTTAGATCCTTAATGTCAATGTCCCCATGAGTAGGCCAATTTGAAGAAGGAAGATGCTCTTCTATTTTCCATGCTGCCTCGGAAGGAAGAGCACTGAACTGATTTACCCTCTCCACAGCAACCATATCATTTTCTAACATGCAGCTAATGGATATTGCATAGTACACCAGAGAATTCAGGGAGAGGCCATAAGATAAAGACATACCAACAAATTCTGCAAGAGCGTAGCAGACATCAGTCTATGATAAGGTCATCATTTACATTAAAAAAATGATAAGATCATCATCATAAACCTGCAGAGACTAATTACCAGCTACAACAATTAAGGTAGGGCAATTTTTCTACAGGATATAAAAAACTAGCTTGTCTCTACGACTTGGACAAAAATGGTTCTTTGTAGGACGACAAAAAAACAATAGTGATTGATAGAAAAAAATCAAGGAAATTTACTGTCCCCTAGACAAATTTCCCATTAAGAACGTGTATATGTATATGTATAGATTCAAAGTTTGAAATATATACTGACAACCAGGTAGCATAAAAAATAAAAAGGACATAAGTGAACCATTTAAAAAAAAAAACAGAGTACTCTTGGTGTTTTACTTCTATGAATGAAGCGGTTAGGGACAACCTGCTAAATATATGAAGATGAAATTTATGCCTTCTCATATTGGAGTGTATGTCTGGTTCTTTATGCTAGAAAAAAAGTAATGTAAAATATATTGATCTATACCTTTCTTGATAAAATTACTGGGCAGGCTGATCATGAGAAATGCTGTTATTGACAATACAAGTGTTCCAATTAGCTCCAGTCGGAAACCAAGCCATTCGTTTGCAGCATAGTTGTGGAAGTACATGCACAAACTTGAATTTATTTTGTCTAAATTCTCCTGGAAAAATTCTTTCTCCTTTTTGAAACATCTTATAGTTGTGGCACCAAGAACTGTTTCAGAGAAGTGATCAATAACTGGTGCCTTTGTCACTCCTTCAAGTCGAGTTAACTCCCGTGAGGTTGCAAGATAACGATTCTGCAGAAATGAAGATTCAAATGGCAACTTCCATTATGTATTTTCCTTAATGTGCATTGCATGAAAAAAATTTTGGCAGTTGGAGCATACCCTGTACCAAATGTTCAATAGTAGAAGTGGAATTACTGCTATAACTGATGGCCAGGCCACCTGACAAGTGACAATAATGGTGCTCAATACTGAAATGTACATTGAAATTGTCAGACCAACGAAAAATGCCAGCACATCATCAATGGTCGTCTGGTCAGATGATGCCTGAAAAGACAAAGTGGAGATAAAATAATTATAGTATCACTCTTTTTAGGCCTAAAACTAAAACTTACTCCGTAGATGCCAGAAACACACAATACACAAGATCATAATATTTAAGCTATGTTAATGAGGTTTATTCAATTTCCACATACTTCAATTCATAGTGGAGGGTAATTAGGTAATTAGGTTTCCTGAGGAATTTATAATTACTTCGTATGTACTAATAAAGTTTGGGACTTTAGGCCAACCACAAGATAAACCAAAAGATGAAATTTACCCGACTGAGAATCCTTCCTGAAGGAGTGGTATCGAAAAATGACATAGGGGCATGCAGAATGCTGTCAAACATCTTCTTGAAAAATATCTGAGCTGTTTGAAGTCCCAAAACTGTCTCAAGAAGAGTCTTGATTACTTGAAGGACCATCGAAAAAGCGGCTATGGCCACATACACTCCAATAAACAATGATGGGTTAAATGGAATGCTTCCTGAAGTTTCGTATGATAGCCAATAGTCACTAGCCATCTCAGAGCCCTGCCACACGACTGCAAAGGCAAGCATGCCCACAACGCCCCACCAGCCCCAGGCCTCTGTCATGTATAGCTTGTACACTCGCCAACTTACTTGACCACTCTCCCTTTCCTCTTCTTGTATAATCTTAGAAGTGGCTGCTTCTATTTCTGGTGCAACGACCACCTTCTCTCCCTTTCCAATGGATCTAGAGCGTAGAGAGGGGATTCTAACTACTGCAGTAGGCTGAAAATGTTCAGGTTTCCTTACTTGACAACGTTGATCCACCAGTTCCATTGAACTGTCATGAGCAGCAACAAGAGCTGCAAAATCAGAACCTTCTTCTAATAATTCATCATACTTTCCTGACCGTGCAATCATACCATCTCTCATGACCTGCATATTTTTTGCATGGACGAAAAGGATAAAATAAGTCAAGGACATATTGGGAAACTCTTCTATTGTCCCTTTTTACAAGAAGAAGATGGCCAATCCAAAAATCTCTATCATACATACAAGTGTCTTATAACTGGAATATAGATACTAATGAACTAAAATTTTAAGTGTGATAATTAGTCTGCTGAATTAACTCCAACCTTTAGACCTATGATCCGGTCTGAACATTGCTATGGTTTTATTGGTTGTATCAAATAGTAGTTGGAATTTTGGTTTTTTAAATCTTTTTTTTTAAAAGAAAGATTATTTTCTTGCTAGATATTATCAGAATTCAGAACATGTTTGTAATAGAAGATATTACTTTAAAAAAAACTACCAGATCATTCTGATAAGTATTTGTAACAGAAGATATCCTAGAGTGCATAATGAACCATAGAACCAAAATTGGACATCACATCCAGTTGTTGGAAAAGCTTGCTACACAAAATAGTTTTCCTAAAAGAAAGCATATTGCCTGACAAGTAACTGCAATGGTCTAGCATCTAACTTACAAATATGTTGTCCACATTATGCAAGAAATCCACTTGGTGTGTAACAAGTATGATGGTCTTCCCCTTAAGTGTTCCCCTTAGACACTCCTGCAAAATAAAGGCTGCTGTTGTAATAGTGTGCAAAATAATACGGTTAATCAATCCCACTGTTGCAAAAACAAAGATATAAGTATGAAATATAGTTTGTCCATCGTTGATTGTTATATATTAACATATTCAACATAATCAAGTAGCTTTTTATCCGCTGAGATTCCATTAACAGCTATACCATTTTTATTTCAAGAAAAATAAAACCACATCATTCACATATATTTCTCATGTATTTCAACATCGTTAAAAGTTTATTAAATTAGTTACTCTGAGATATAACAGTGTTCAATAAAAATATCGTAGGTGTATGATCCACGCAGGGGAGAAATAATGGTGAAAAAATTAATCTGAAGAATACTTCTTGATTCTAAAACTTATGGAACTAAACCTGCTGACAAATAATGTTGAACAACTTTACAGTGGGGGCCTACAGTGGGGGCCTCCCCTGCTGCATTTTCCGCTCAAAAAAAAAAGGTGGGGGTGACTTCCCTAATCATGACAATAGCTTCTATCTGATGAATAACTAATGAATTTTTTTATATCACAATAAGTATAAGGAAGGCTTAGAATGGTGGATAACACCATATCTACAAAAGTTACAGGTTGCGTTTCACCTAAGCTGCAAATTACAATCTATCGTCATCCGTTAACAACTTAAAAAGCCTGTAGCAACTTAATTGCAATGCTGTAAGGGCATGTGTGGTTGAAAAATTATATATATAACGAAAAACAAAAGGTATACCTTAAAGATATTTGAACCAGTGTGTGCATCAACAGCACTGAAGACATCATCAAGAAGATATATATCACAATGTTGGTAGACTGCTCTGGCGAGCTGAATACGCTGTTTCTGCCCACCGCTGAGATTGATTCCTCGCTCTCCTATTTCAGTCTGGTCTCCAAATTCCATCATTTCCAAATCTTTTTCCAGGCAGCAAGAACGAATGACTTCTTTATATCTTTCAGCATGCATCGGCTGTCCAAATAAAATATTCTCTTGAATGGTCCCATTTTGGATCCAAGCAGTCTGTGAAACATATGCAGTGCTCCCACATACTCTAACCTATAAGAATTGCCAGTTAAACAAACTGTCATTGACCAAATAGTATACTGTATAGGAAATGTCATTATGCAGAAAATGCTAAACATGCTTTAAATGATATACTGTATAAGCTTTGTAATGCTCGCTTTATGGATTTGCAATGCTAAAGAAAATTTATACTTCAACAAATGTGCTGGAAACTTATTCACCTAAATGCTAAACAGTCAGTTACCTATCCTTTAACTATTATTCGCCTAAATGGACATTTAAACAGGCTAAATGGGATATCAAACAAACACGGCTTACCACCGTTTATTGTACAAACAGTAACTATCAGGAAAAAATTCCCACACAGTTAAAATGAAAACCTTTTACATTACAAAGCATGTAACCTGTGGATAGGCTTTCAGTCAAACATCAAACAGACATACTCAGCTCAATAAGAGGTGGAGACCATGTCAGACTTAGAGAGGCATTTCGTCAAACACATGGTGGTCTTGGTACAAAGGACTCCAAACCAGCATGCCAACACAAAGCACAATACCATAGAGTTGGATTGGAAAGTCACTTGCATGATTTTCATCATTCCAACCAGAACAAGTACTTGTAGAAAAAGTGGGAAAGCAAAACGCTAATCGGTCTAACAATGCAAATTGCCAATTGCTCTTCCAATTGTGGTTCCATACTTATTTTGGAAACATGTGCTGACTACACATTGTGCAGAATATAAATGCATAGTGAGAATGTGCTGACCACCAAACATGGACTCCTGAAGTGACCTTAGACTTGATTCGGACCCAACCTACCTAGTAATTTGACAGTTCTGGATTCTGGTGATGACTTTCGGAGAGTGTTGGAAAATCTGATGAAAAACAATATTCACTTTGAATCAGAAATTTCACACTCACCGTGCCATTGATCTTCTCCATCTCCCCCATAATACACGAAAGTAGTGATGACTTGCCAGATCCGACCATCCCAACCACCGCCACAAGCTCACCTTTCCGTACCTCAACATTGATCCCCTTCAGCACCATCTCCAGCACAGGTGTTCCCTCCACATCTTTCTCCTCGCTTTCGCCATCTTCACCTTCTTCACTCTGTTTCTTTCCTCTCATGTCCCACGCGAAAACACCATCACGCACCTCCACGACCACCGCGCCGGTGTCAATGCCGGTGTCATCCACGTGCTCCACTGCCAAGTCATCAAGCTCCACATCAAGCAGGTACCTGTCAAGCCTGCCAACAGACACGGTTGCCTGCGTCACAGCAGCAATCGCCTCCGGGAAGCTCTGCATAGGTCCGTCGAGCATTCGGAAGAACGCGGTCGCCGTGAACACCTTTCCGGCATCGAGCTGGACGCCGGTCAGCACACACGTGCCGAACACAAGCACGGTCATGGCGAGGGGGCCGCTCCAGAGCACGACGGTGTTGGCACACATGAAGTACATGGACTTGGCCAGCCACCCAAGCTCTTCCTCCCTGAGCTCCCGGATCTTGTTCCCGAACGTCTCCTCCCACGCCTGCAGCTTGATGACGCGGACGTAGTTGAGCAGCTCGGTGATGGCCTTCATACGCTCGTCGCGCTTGCCGAGGAACTTGAACTGGTACTCGATGTTGAGCTTATTGGCGAAGGCCACGACAACGGTGACCACGGCGATGGCGGCGACCGCGGTCAGCACGGCGGGGCCGAGGTGGGTGTAGAGCAACGAGAGAGCCACAGCGATCTCCAGTGGCATGAGCCACAAGTTGTGGAGCTGGTGCGTGACGTCGGCTACCTCTTGGGCGTCCACCTCCATGTAGTTCACGATGGCGCCGGCGCCGTGCACGCGGCGCGCGCCCGTGGACAGCCGCAGCGACTTGTGGTACACGGCGGCAAGCAGCGCGGCGTTGATGCGCATCCCCAGCTTCTGGCCCTGGAACTCGTAGTGGTGCGATGCCATCGTCTCGGCCGCCTTGCCAACGAGGAGGACGGCGACGAGCTGCAGTCCTTCCGTGAACTCCCCGCCGCGTCGCACGAATCCGACGAACCGGTCCACGAGCGACGGTCCGATATACATGACCGAGAGGTGCGCGACGCCGAGTACGGCGGTGAGAAGAAACTGCGGCCAGAAGGAGCGCAGCAGCGCGGTGAGCACCGGACGCCGGGCCTTTGACGAACCCGGCGCCGGCGCGGGCCAGTTGGACGCGAACAGCGCGTACGCCGCCTCGGCTGTGTCCGGCGGCGCCACGGGCGGGACTTGGTCGGCCGCGAGCGTCGCCCTCGAGCCCTTGGCGATGAGCGGGTTGATCCATCCGAACGTGGCCAGCGAGAGCCACGACGCCGTGGCGTACGTCTCCTCTGCGTCGGCGGCGGCGGCACGACTGCCACAATCGGAATCGACGACGACGAGGCCGGTGGAGCCGGTGGCCGTGAAATAGAGAATCGGGAGCGAGAGCGCCAGCCACGCGAACGCGAGCGGGTCATCGGGGACGAGCGGCTCCGCGGCGGCGTACCGCGCAGCCGCGCACCCGGCGAATACCGCGGCGAAAGCGGCGGTGGCGAGCCAGAAGAGCCTGAGGTGGAGCGGATGGAGACGCGCGGGTGGAACTGGCACCCCAGCAGCCGTGCTCTTCTCCGCCGCGACGACCCAGGTGGCCGCGAGGTGCGCGACAGCGTGCGAGGCGAGGAACGCGCAGTCCGCCGCGAACAGGCCCGCGGGGATCCTCCCGCTGCGGCGCAGGAGCGCGAGGAGGAGTAGAAGCACAAGCGCGGCCGCCGCTTGGACCGCGGAAGCCGCGAGCGCGAGCCCGTGCCGGAAGCGGAGGGGAGGCGGCGCCTGGTCGGTCATGGTGGCCGGCTTGGCGAGGAGGGGCTCCCGCTCCCGCGCGGGGTGGTCGAGGCCGAGGCCGAGGCTGAGGTCCGGTACATCGTCGTCGTTGCGCCGCCGGGAGAGGCGGGCGCGGAGGGCGACGGCGAGCGCGGCGACGAGGAATAGGACGTCGAGCGCGCCGACCAGCGCGCGCTGGGGGCATGGGGAGAGGAAGAGGAAGGCGAGGCGGGCGGGGATGGAGGACGCGGTGGGCGTTGGTGGTGCGGAGCAGGCGGTGGTGACGAGCCACCACGGGAGGGCGGAGGCTGGGCCGGCCTCCATCGTGGCGGGGGTGGTGAGTGGTGGTGCGTCACATTTGGGGTTTGGGTGCGACGCCAACGAGGCGGGACGGCCGTAGCGGGGTTTTGCTACGGCGAGTCGGCGACTTGTCAGGGAAGCTAACGCGGCGGCGTGGAATACTCTGCGACTGGCAACGCCGGTGCGGAGAGGCAACGTCCAAGATCGCCGACGAAATCCAACTGGAAGATTTGGTTCGCACTAGCTAGGCGCATATTCAAAAATCGAAATGCCCGATTGGGCTGGCCTTGGCCGTCGTCACCGGCCGCGCCCGGTAGCCGCCGGCGTAAACTTTATTACTATCTGGTACCGGCACGTCTACACTTTTCAAAAAGCAATTTTTTTAAAAAAAAAATAAAAAAAATGAAGGAATAAAGCCTACTCCTACTGCCTGTTACTGCATCATTTTTTTTTTCTTTTCTTCTTCTTTATCACTTGGAAAAAGTTGTGCCTTTTTTTGGTCAAAAGGATGAAGCGGCTCACATAAGTCAAATCTAGTAGGAATACTGTAATTGTAGGTGTTGGACTTGGACAAGATTATTGTCTTTCTTTTTTTTTTTAACCAAATCGAACAACTCCTTTCTTTTATTTGATTGAAAAATTCAAATAGAATTACTCTTAGCTACCAAGGAACTGGTTTGCGCGCTGATGTAATTGCAACAAAGGAACTGGTATCCCTGCTGATGTGAATCAACTTCTATGGTTACTTTATTTTAGAATATATTGCTTACTTTTTTATTGTTGCTAACGTTGAAGAAACCAGAGCTTTGGTGCCCATTTTATTTGTGTAATTTCTTTCTTTAACGAAATTGGTACACCTAGACGCCTTGCTGTAAAACGTATTGCCGCATGAAATTTTAGTAAGATCTACGTTGTCACCAACCTTTACAACAACGGGCATAGAAGATGACCTTCTCCACATTTCTCTTTAGAGAGACTATAGGAGAAAGAGAAACCCTAAGACCTGCTCGTCCGATGCACACTATTCTTCGTAGACATATTTTAGCACTTTTGGTTCGCTTGTCATTGATTTTCCCATCAACCTAGATGGTAGGAATTAGAGATATGTTGGTCACATATTCGATGAGTTGAGTGCCATGGAACGCGGTAAGAATTCACCCCTTACACATGGTTTTATTGATTTTAGAGAGCTTTTAGAATGGTGTTGGCGTAGAGTGTGGGTTGATGACAAGGTCGGAGGAGGAGCAGGTGATTGATAGTGACATATTCTCATTCCTAACAACATCTTAAAGACTATTTCAATAGAGAGTGAACTTTAGAAATACTCTTTAAGATGTTCTTAGGAATGAGAATATGTGATTATAGACAAATAAGAGACCACCATATTGTATAACTCAGTTTTCACTACTTGACATGTATCTAAATACACTTGGCTTTATTATTGAACTTGCTCTAAGGACATTTCCAACATATTCAATAATCACTCCCAATCTTGATTTTTTTAAGAAGATTAAAAAGAAAAACTCTTTCCGATAACTTCGTACCTTACCTTTCATTTTTTTTCTCACTTGGAAAAAATAGATCCAATCGAGGAAAGATATGTGCGTCCATCCAATCTGCAAATCTGGAGATGAAACGATGTGCGAATAAATAGTGAAAAGAATAGTGTTTCCAATGCAAATGTAAAAACCACTTCCTCCAACATCTTGGGCCTGTTTGGCTAATAGTTTTTGCAACTAATAAGAGGACTAATAATGTTTTGTTGTGAGAGAAAACACTATACGATGGCTAATAAGTTCAATTGTGGTCGCCCTTCTTTTTAATTTTGTGAAAAAAATCAAGATTGGAAGTGATTTTTGAAAATTGGAAATGTTCTTAGATCAAGTTTAATAATAAAGCCAAATATATTGAGATACATGTCAAGTAGTCAAATCTGAGTTATACAATATGGTTGTCTCTTATTTGTCTATAAAATCTTTTTTATATGTATCACATCTTCTCATTGCTAAGGACATCTTGAAGAGTCTTTCTAAAGTTCACTCTCTAAATTACTGAAGAACCATTTCCATAAACTCGTCTTCTATGTGTTTTAAATCGCTAACGGTTATTCTATATTTTGTTTGCACCGTAGAGTCATTCTCATTTTCTATATTAAATGAGCGAGAACTCCAATTTGGTTAACCAACTAAAGAAAAATTTGGAAAGTATTTTATTTCAACAGATCTCAGTTCTTATCGATTAAACAGGACAAGAGAGTCTCTTGGAGTCTAAGCCTACCCACATTCACTTAATATGTGGGCCACCTGCGCATGTAGTTGTCATGCCTAGCTTGTTGTTCGAATGAGTGGTCTCATTGGTGTTTCACGGGGCATTTCATACATATTTAATATAGGGTGCTACGTCAGCAGATCTGAACTTTTTGCATTAAAAGATGAGGAGGGAAGGAATTTGTTTCATCCCACGTCACGAGTCGGGTGGCGTTTCCCAATGCACGTGAAACGGGATGAAACCTGTGTTGAGGCGCTCAGGTGATTCATCGCGAGGAAGCAGGATGCTTGGCTTAGGAGGGCCTCGATGCCGTGCGCCTCCACCTTGCCACCTCGCATCGCCAGGCGTGTAGGAGGGGCTCCTCCGTCGCTGCGAGCATGCCACCACACGGGCATGACATGAGCATGAGCGTGGGCTCCGTCGCACACTGCGCCGTGCCACTAGGCCGTCCACCTACGCGCCGCGACTCCACAACGCCCGCCACGAGGCTGTCCGCGGCTGCCGCAACCGCCGCGACTCCACTGCGCGCTCAGGATGTTTGCGGCATCCGAGTGGCTCCGCGAGGATCTGCAGGAGCGTGAACTTGAAGTAGCAGCCTTGCCTCATCAAGCGCGCGAGTTCCACCTCCCTATGATGGGCGCGAACTCCGACGTCGGCGGGAGGAGAGGAAAGAGGCGACGACATCGGCTCTCGACGCGATTTGGTTCCTCGGCGGTTCGAGGCTCTGCGTCGTGGGAGCTCATGGAAGGGGCGAGCTCGCGGGCCATGTTTGGAGTGATCATGGCGGCCACGGTTGGAAAAGGGGGGCGGCGTCGACGACTTAGAGCGGTGAAGGGGGCGCCATGCGGCCATTCGCAAGGCCGGCGCGACCGGATGGGCGAGCTCGCGGGCCGGTATTGGAGCGGCCATGGCGGCCGCCGTTGGGATGCACCACCGGCTGGGAGCAACACGAGGGGCGTGCAGCGTGGCCGGCGTACACCGCTGGCTAGGCGAGCCCGCGGAGCCAGCATGGAGCGTGGTGGCGGCTCTGTCGGCCGCGGGCTGTGAAAGAAGAGACGGAAGAGGGAGACAGTGGGACCCGCGAGTCTAAAATAATCTATGGAATAATGTAATAAAACTATGCAGTGAATGAGGGAGTGAACTATTTCACGTCAAAGTTTCACGTTTTGAACTGCAATGTGAAACCTTCATTTAAGACCGTTCTTATTCTCTCTTCGATTCTCCACGTCGACATTTTTTACTTGCTATAAAATTATTATTATTGTACCCTGACAGAGTTTACTCACGTAATAATTGAGAAGGAAACCGAAACGTCGTTCCGTGATAATCTGCTTCATAACTTTTCTAGGCCATAAGTTGCGCTGCAGCAGTGTCCACCATCGCCAATTCGCCATGCCATCCCCCAGCGACCCTGGTCCTGCAGGTGCCTGCGCCATGGCGAAGCAGTTCAAGG
>JAKNSH010452720.1:0-29294 GCA_027790015.1 Cymbopogon flexuosus
TCCAAATTTGTGGGGTAATTTATCAGATCATACTTTACTTTAAAAATACAAATACATATAATTTTTATAGGTTAGAAATTTTGATAATAAATCAGGATTCCGATATAGAATTGCACAAAAGTGATAGAAAATTTATATAGATTTCTAACACAAAGCGTGCTATTGTCTTTCATGTAATTTTTTTTGAAAATAGTAGACAACTTGTACGTAAAAAACAAAAATAAAAAAAATCTTGTTCAAGGGTAAATCAGAAAAAGTAAATAGTTAGGGGTTTTAAATTCAACCGAATATTAGTTTGCAAGTTATTTGTACATAGAAAAAGCTATTTAATCAAGAGGAGCATTTAATCACTCAGTTAACACAAAAAGGCTATTTTTGAGTAGTGAAATAGATACGAGTTTATTTTTGTGTTATTTTTTGCGTAATAGCATATATGAGTAATTTAGATTATGCATAGGGGCATTTTTAATTCTGTTTTCTTAACTGATGTTGTAATTTTTAGGCCTCGAGGATTAATATAGAAAATTATGTTGTTGTCTAGCTCTCATTTTTTATTTATTAATTATATCCCTTTTGCAGTATGGCTCCTTTTAAGCAAATTGCTTGCAAAGCTCACATAAATCAATTTCTACTAATTTCTATTAATAGATATTAGTACTGTAACTCCTTTTAAACAAGTTGATTGCAAAGCTCATATCAATCAATTGCCACTAATTTCCACTGATTCCTACCTATAGATGTTTAATTGCAAAGCTCCACTTTCTACTAATTAATGTGTACAATTGTCCATTGATATTCGGCCTGGTGGTGTCAAGGCGGCCAGGCCAAGGGCTATATTTAAATGCCCCCCAAATTGTTCTCCACAACATCTCATCACAAACATGCGAATTCACCACGAAATTATGGCAAGCCCAACCATGAGAACTGATCTCCTATTTGTTGTTGCGGTTGCAGCTATTTACGCTTTTGCAACGTCCACCATGGCAGAGATAACTCTGATAGACGTCAACGATCCAGTATACCTAGAGGTTGCCAGGTGGGCGGTGACGGAGCACGTGAAGCAGGCTAAGGACGGGCTCAGGTTCAACAAATTAGTGAGTGGCGAATTTGAGGTCTCAATAGGCTATTTCTATCACTTCATCATCGACGCGTCGAGCCAAGATGGCAGGGATGGCAAGTACGCGGCGGTGGTGAGCCAGAGGACCTGGGGAGAGAAACTCTCCCTCTATTCCTTTAAGCCAGCTAATTAAGGCCTTAGCGAGTGATATTTGGCATGATGTGATTGTCTGACAAAATGATGATGTCAAGGTTCCTTTTTTGTGCATGTTATAGGAGTCAACTTTGAATCTTTGATGGCCACACTACAATTGTATCGACAAGCAATTATCTTCTAGGAGTAGGTAATTGAAAACCACATGATCATAAGGTAGCTATACCAAGGTTTGGCACTAAGTTGATCCATTTGTGATGCATGTGTTCTAGCACTCCTGATTACAATTGTAAGCCAGGATGCCAACGAACAAAGATGATACATTATATATATGCGACTTGAGAGAGTTCAGAATATAACCATCAGGCTCCTACCCTAGCATCGATGCATAGGCTGTGATATTAATATATTCCCTTTTCTAAAAGAAAAGGCTCCTACCCTAGCTAGGTCAAATAAATTTGACTTGTACAGTTGTACGGAGACAGTCTATGAACATGGATCTCCATTGTTAGCATCAGCAGCTGAATCAACTACTGACCACAAGAATGAACGAATGGTAACAAGGTCCAGAGAGTACACAAGTGCCTCAAACTCATCCTCTTGTATCAGGATGATCAATCTGTTCCCCATTATACTAATCACTGTTCTGTCCATTGTCATCTTACGTTGCAGCAATGAGCGCTCCCAGCTTGCAACTTTCTCCACAAACAAATCATGTGTTGTGGGGATTGGTAGTGTGCGGTGAAATAACCATCAAAGCAGCCAGGCTGGTAAAACCTGACATCATGCAAATACTCTACAGGCTGACGAGTAGTATTGAACTTCTCAACCCACATGCCCATACTAACATCTTCCATCTTGAATAGCTGTGTCATGAAAAACATAGCCATTAGAAATCACACATTCAGACTCCATAATTAAAAAAAAAAATTATTGCTGTATGACTAGAGATAGAGAAAATGTATAACTGCTGTACTTACTCTTAATGTCTTACTATCAAACTCGGATAAAATATATTGAGCAATATCCGATGAAATCACATAGCCAGGCCCATTAGCATAAGGGGGATACACTTCCTCTGGCCATTCCTGTTAGGAATAGAAAAATAAAGATCAAATATGTGTAGCGTAAATGTGGTATTGAAGTATTGAACCACTAAACTGAAATTTAAGAAGAAAAAAAAGGAACGACTTAAGTTTGGTATGAAACATATAGGGTCACCATACTGTCCAAAATAGCAATGATATTTGCACGATTACAACTAGCTATGCAAGCTATTCTGCCAAAAGATGCTGTTTTCAATTTCTACATATCATAAAGAGCGGCGTATTTGAAAAGGGTAAATCATATTCATGAGACCAAAAAGGGCTCGTACCTGATGACCTAACAATTAACATACTGAATTCATGCTAATCCTGTAACCTAGCATTAAGGGATGGCCATCTGAAAGGGTTTTTAAGCCTTTTTAAGGAGTGGCATAATGCACATGCGGCAGCTCTTTAACTGTACAGAAAAATAGATTCTTACCTCATATGTGACAGACCATTTCCCAGATCTTAAGGGTCTGTGGTAGTAGTTTATGTTTCCCACATAAATGCTCTTTCCACTTTGGACCTTGTTTACTTGATCCAATACAGATTCAATTCTGACAAATGTATCATCATCACATTTCATTATGTGCTTTGCAGGAACAACCCTCACCTGAAAAGTAATTGCAATGTCATGATGAATTATGCAAATCATACTAATGCATGAAGAGGAACTAAAACAAAATCATTCAAACAAATCCAAATTACGCACCCCATACTCAACAATGGCGATAGTTTTTAGAACAACAAGGTCATAGCTATCCATGAATGGAACTATAACAACGTCCCCAAAGTAATCTGCCTCCTTCTTCAGCTCTTCATTGACCTTGTTTCTTCCATTCTGTGAAGCGTTTTCTTTATTAGATTTGAACAGAAAATTGCTATCAAACTAATAATTCAGCTGTAGAAACCTACCAGAGCAACAAAGAAGCGAGCAACAATATCAGATGACCTCCTGGTAGAAATCATCCATGACTTGCGAACAGCCATACGCTCAGCAAAATGATTGGCAGATGACAGGATACCGATAAAAAGTTCAACAGGTTCAGTTGGCAAGGGTGAGGCCTTCCACTGTTCAGACATCTCAAGATAACTTCTTGTTCCAAAAGTAGGAGGTGAAGTGGGCAAAGAACCAGCCAGAACGGACTCGACATCAATGTCTCCTTTCAAAGACAACCGTGTCGCATCCTCAAGATTGTAGCCCTGTCAAGCCAAAAATTGAGCAACATTAGAAAATTAAATCTTGAGATATCACTGAGAACAATCCTTACAGAGTTCCCTAATAACAAACTCACGGTGCGGTAAGGGAAGGACGCTACATGCCGGCCATCAACATTGACATGGTAGCCTTCCAAACCAGCTGTTATGATTAGAACAAATTGCTTGCCCTCTGCAAATGGGTATGGCCAGTTGACATTTGGCCTACCAATCAAACGGTTTAGCCACCTTTTCATCCGTGATTCTTGTGTCTTGTTGTTATCACCATGAATCCATTTGTCACACTTCAATTCCCCATCAACTGAAAAGTCAATAATATAACTTCAGTTACTTTGAAGACAATTTACCAAGCTGACTTTCAAAGGTACTACTACATTCTTGAAGATGAAGGAATCCTTGTATCTTTTGGGCGAATTCTGGAAACAGCTACTATGCCAGGTTCAGACGAAAGCAATGGTAATTTCGTACATCGTAGCCAACAATGCGACAGTACACAAAACGAGGCATAACCGAGGAAAAATGAAGATTAGCAACAGAGGAGCTCACCAGTGTCATCGTCCGGCCGTGACGCCCACCCCTCGCACCGCTGCGGCTGCGCCCACTGCATCCGATAGCAAGTGTTGAGCTCAATGACAGGGCGCCCGCTGAAGTCCCCACGGATCCTGGGGTTGAAGTGGAGTATCCTAGGCGGCTCCTCCCCCTGCACCGCCTTGGTGCCCAGGAGCTCGAGCATGAACTGCGACACCATGACCGGCGCGCCACCACCCTCCCTCGCTCCCGCGACCACCGCCCGCGCGGCCCGTGGGCGCGCCACCACCGTGAGGCGCGACCCCACCGCCATCCCGCACGGCAGGTCCACCGCGACTCCCCCGCCGCCGCTCAGCCGGTCCGTTGGCGCCCAGACCGTCGCGGGGCAGGAGGCCGACGCGGCAGCGGACGGAGACGGCGAAGGGGACGAGGAGGAGGAGGACAGGGAGGCGGGAGCGGGGGTGGAGAGGAGGTGCGCGAGGTGGGGCGCCGCGGCGGCGAATGCGGCGGAGGCCGAGGCGTCGATGGATGATGATGCGGCGGCAGAGGAGGAGGAGGAGTTGGTGGCGCGGCGGTGGACGCGGACGGAGGAGACGGCGAGCGGGGCGTTGGTGCGGGGACGGAGCGGGGAGGACGACGTGGAGGAGGCGTGGAGGAGCTCGCGGCGGCGGGCGCTGTGCGCTGCAGCGGGCGTGTGGCGGGGTGAGGCGGTGGAGACGGCGAAGGAAGGCAGCTCGAAGAGGAGGAGGAAGAGGAGGTACGCCGCCGCCGCGGCCAGCAGCGCGACGCGGCACGCGCGCTTCGGCGGCATGGCGCGGCCGTCCGTTCGCGAACGGTGGGGTGGGGCAGGCAAGAGGACTCGCCGACGCCAATCGCCGAGTCGGTCAAGTAGCCGTTTGGGGAGACGTGTGCGTGCGCGGGCAAAGACTTTTCGGGGAGTTGTCGTGGAAGTGGAGGATTGGGTGTTTAAAGACGAGACCGTTGCCGTGGCACCAGGGTGGGTGGGGGCAGGCAGGAACGCACGCGGCGTTCGTGATGCCGGCCCGACGCCACGCCACGGCTTGCAGTAACGGCTTTGTTGCGCCCAATTTTTGGTCGCCCGGTTAGACCAAACGCACCGGGGAACGGTATCCCGGTCGCTATACGCAAATAGCGTTGAAAAGAGCTGCACCGGACACTGTAAAGCTCCCGGTAAAACACTGTGCGGGCGTTCGGACGCTACTTTTGGCGGTGGTAGCGTGCCTGCGCTATCGCCTTCCCGGCCCCACGACGCGAGCGAGAGAAGGGAGGCGGTTGGCTGCTCGGTCCTCGTCGTCTTCCTCGCTGGCAGAGAGGGAGAGCACGGAGGCGCACGCCGGAGGAAGCTTTGCCCGCGGCCTCGGAGCCCGTCCTTCCGCCACCACGCGCTTGTTGTGGTGGTCGGGTGGTGGTGCCGTGTTCGTCTTGGACTCTGGTGGAGGCTCCGAGAGGGAGAGAGGGGGGTGGGGAGGAAAGTATGGACGGGTGGGAAAGAAAAAAAAAAGAAAAGGCTGATTTGTGGGTTCCATTACTGGCATGGAGTAAGCTTTAGAGTATATATATAAGTGCGGGAAAAATTGAGATAGAGTAGAGAATCTTGATGACCAGAATATATAGAGTGTGTAAATAGAGGTTCATGAGTACGGATAGTCTTACCGGTCACAGTACCAGCGAACCTCAACTTCTATAACTGGAACTTGTTCTGTTTCAGCTGCGTAGCTACGGTCTGTTACCTGTGGTCGGTGCACCGGTGGAAGTGGAAGTCAAAGGGAAGGATCGGCAGATTGCAAGTTTGGACGACGCCGGAGCCGCACACACTCGCTATGGTCCACGCGGCACCGGCGTGATGAAGCCACAAGCCAGCGAGGGAGACCGACCGCACGCGGGACGCGGCGCCACCGGCGGCCCGGACACGGGGTTGTCACGTTAGTTAGGTGCGGTTGTTGCGCATGTTCTGTTGAAGTAGGATGATTGGGTCGCCTTGGCTAGGTCACTCGAAGCAGAGAACGCGAGTACGCGACGACCCTACTCCCCGCGTTCCGAATCAGCGATCCGGCAAAATCTTTTAACTTTTTTTTTTTCAAATCCATCGTATTTTAAAAATAATGTCAAGCCACGTGGTGTAGCAAGTTCACTCCACGTCACGCGACAAAATGACCCATTTAGGTCTTGTTTAGATGCACCAACTAAAATTTAACTAGCTAATTTTAGTTGTGGTACATCCAAACACCCCTATCTAACTAGTACCTAAGAAGCATCACAGGCATTGGATCGTTTGTTGTTGCAACCTACATAAAATTTAGCTCTAGCAATTATCTAACTAATCTTTAGTTAGGGTGCATCGAAACAAGAGCTCGCCTCAGCTAAAATGACTCCGGTTCTTCAGAGTAGCTTTGCCTTCACTTGTTACAAAAGAATATTTAGTAAAACGTTTTACCACCTTGTTAGAAAAATTTTTGGTAAAACATCTCTTTTATTTACTCTCCATGGTTGCATTGCATATGCATGCTACCTTTTTTTTTTTTAATTGGGCCACTATCCACCAACTAATGTGCAAAAGGAGCCCAGCGTGGGAGCAAATAGCGAATCCCAATGGGACCAAAGATGCAGATCAGCATAGGAGACTCTCGTGTGCAAACCTCTTTTTTTTTTTTTTTTTTTTTTCTTTGAGAAGTCGTGTGCAAACTGTTGCATGATAAAAGATTGTTCAGCAACATTGCATCCCAGTCCATCAACATTCCCACATCTATAATTGGCAAAGTTACAGTCCACCGTTTCTAGATGGAAAGTTTTAAACTATTTGTTACCATCAACCACTTTAACGATCGAAGAGAAAACTAATAAAACCTCTGCTGGTTGTATAGACACTTGGCCCATCTATCAGTTTCTCACAAAATTTCTCGGTTCTCCTATCTAAAGCAAGCTACTATTTACGCCATTACAACAACTCTTGCCGCCCATCTGTTCAATACCAGCTGTCCGGACAACAATTTTTATTGGGATATAGTAAGTAGGCTTAGATTAAAAGCACTGAAATGCAATGAATGTAGTCGCAAAAAAAAAAAAAAAGAAATGCAATGAATGCAGTAGAGCAAATTTATTTTCGCATGCCTCTTGTGCGTCCAGAAGACAATGATAATCATGAGTTAAGTGTCTTATTCTTGAATTACAAAACTAGGCCACCATAGTCCGAGCAAGAAGCCACGGAAGGGCTCCAACATTTCCCTCCTAAGTCCTACCTCGGTACCTTCAGTCCGACAGAAAATAAACAGGTGGTGTTCCAGCTCCGAGTTAGCACCAAGACAGCTGGAAATCTTCGAGCTTCATCAGGGGACGAAAGCACAGTTGCTGGTTGTAAGAAACAGTGGTCTCATCCAAAATCCTTGCTAGCGGTTGATGGGAATATGCATCCGCTCGACGATTCTGTTGATAGCGGCCCGAGTCATTACAAGGGTATCATGCTGGAGGATGCTGTAGACATTGAGCCCCTGTGTTTCATGAAAGAAGAATGGTCTTTTAACCAGAAAAGGATATTCCAAGCAAAGAACACTTGGTTTGATTACTCAAACCTCAAGTACTGAAATCATAGAACTTACAATGGAAGGAAGTACATTAACGTAGTGAAGGTTTTGAGTAGCCAGCTTTAGCTTCTTATCAATGTCGCCTCCATCCACCAACAGAACCTTCTTTGTATCATCCATCTGTCTAATGTATTGCACAATGTTTTTTGTCTTGTGGCTAGGGACTTCCATGTCCTCAAAGACCAAGAGCTACACAAAACAGACATCGACCACACAATTTTAAAGCAAAAAATAAAATTCATAAGAGGTTTTTTCCCCTCAGGACAGAGTTCAAGAGTGCTCTGAATATGTGCAGACTAAATAAAATTTTATAACCAGGAGAACATTGATAAAACATATTATCATATGCCCATACTATTTTTGACATTTAAGTTTAAGGAAAGTAGGGAAACAATGGTAGTAAATAACACTTCAACTTTTTGTGAAAACATGATCTACATAAACTAAGCTGATGTTAATGTGATTAAGTCTGTAAAAGCTAAGGGCTATGCTAAACATGAACAATTAAATATTAGTGCATACATTTTTAACAGAATGCATGAGCATTCATAAGGCCACACTATTAAACTATGATTAAGGATAGCAATTCATTTGTCAATAATAATTTTGTACATATAATAATAGTTATTAACCAAATGTGAGCACATCAAAGCACTTGTATATTAATTTAATATTTAGTAGATTGCAAATACCTTCCCCTCTGCAGTTCGAGCAGACAAGGCAATCTTAAGCCCCAGCCGGCGTACTTTCTTCTGCAGCTTGATTGCATGGCTTCGTGGTTTAGGCCCATGCATGGTTGCACCACCACGGAACTGTTATGTCCACAATTTAGTTGACTGAGTTCAAACTGGATAATATGTTTCAAGCAATCCCGATATGAATATATGTATCATTATTCATTTAGTTATAATAACTAACCTGGGGACCGCGCAGTGTCCCATGCCGTGCTCTTCCAGTTCCTTTTTGCTTGTAAGGCTTTCTTCCAGTGCCACTTACTTCACTGATGGTTTTAGTTGAGTGTGTCCCCTGTGAATAGAAAGGGCTTAATTTGTTAGAAACTGTCATTTTGTCAAGATGACATATGTCAGTCAAAGAATTCCATAAGTGAAGGCCAAGTAAAAATGTATTGACTATGAGTGTCCTATTGGTGCACCTGCTGTCTTTTAGCAAGCTGCCACCTTACTACCCGGTGAACAATATCCTTCCTAATTGGAACATCAAAAACATCACCATCCAAAACCATGAAGCCCTTGTCCTCATTATGGAAGTTTGTGACCCTAGCTACAAGGTCTTCATACTGCCCTGCAATATTATAACAATTCAGAGGAATCAAAATTCAGCATATTCTTGATTCAAAAGAAAATCAACATTATTCATAAAAAAACTGCAATATTGCAGAAGTGAAGTGAAGCTTTCAATCAAGTAAAATTTTGATCTGATTAGGTAACAAACAGTAAGCAAAGCTTTAGCCGACGGAAGATAAGATAGTAAGATATATGATAGATCATTTGTCGTTAAAACAAAATTGAGAAAACTAGTATTGGGAGAAATGCCACTAAAATAGTGTTTGAAACTAATCAATAGGGGGAGAACTTACCAAGCTCCCGATCTGGTGTCCACACAGTCCTGCTAGAAAGAAGTTCTGGTGGAATCAGCACTTCACTAGGTGGAGCCAAAAGAGTAGAATACCCATTGAAAAAGAAACCTGGCAGATTCTGGAAATGGAACAGGTATTAAAACAAAAGTCAATGTAGAACTCGTGCAATCAAATATACCAAAAACACCTTTGCAAATGGAGAGAAAGGAAATAGACTTTTTAACAGATGACTGGATGTAATAAGCTAGATCTTGGCAAAAAGATAAGAAAACCTCTATGTTGAAATCTTGATGCCCCAAAGTTCTATCAGGACAAATATGATTGATGGTTTCCGACCAGATAAGTTAATGAAAAAAAATGCTACATAAGAATGGAGGATGCAATAATTGTAGCTTTCATGGCACGTGTTTTCAAAGCAGGGATGACCCCATTTCTGTTAACAGGAACGAAATAAAACAAAGTTTGAGTGGAGCAAGGCAGAAGCAAGAACAGGAATAGAAAGACAATGAGCAGAGAAAGTTTGAGGGGGTATACAGAGCATCTGTCAGCACATGTAATCCACTAATCCAAGATCTATTCAGATGTAAAATTTTATAATAAAGCCAGATTTAAAATCCCTTGTCTGCAAAGGCCTAAAAAATTGTATATTGTTGCTGAACAGTAAAGCCGCACAAGGAACGGATTGAACATAATCAGCAACTGGACTTATGTTCAACTGAAATACAGCATTGTCACTTACAACCATAACTAATGTAACGAAATTGCTGCTATATGTTTCTCAAGCAAGGCCTCAGACACAAAATTGACACATCTTTAAAATGGATCAGTGCTTAAGATTGAAACCTATTCAATGCTACTGACAGTAATTCTGAAAAGGGACTTTATTTTGCGCTTCCCTTCACGAACCTTGATGAAGCAATCCATGTAAATGCGCCAACTAGCATAATCCTCAATAGTAAAGATAATTGCAGTCGAGTGGAAGCATCAGATATTTGCTAAAGCACTAGATTTCAAAGATTATGATTTACAGATTCATTATCACCCGGGTAAAGCTAATGTGGTAGCAGATGCCTTGAGCCGTAAATCGCATTGTACTGTTATTCAACCTTTCAGAGTGGGCGACAAGCACCTAAACCACAGCTCTAGCGGTCTAGCCTGAAGGCTGAAGCAGACCCATTTCCACCATTTCACATCATACAAGGGACCTACAGGATGTTCTAGAAGAAACACTGGAATGGAACCGCTGCCTGCGCCATCACCACCGCGGAGAGCCAGGCGACGGTGCACATCCGCCCCGAGGACAGGGGGAAAGGAGGAAAAGAGAGGGGTCCAGACCTTCGCGAGGCACGGGCCTACGCCCGGCGGCGGGTGGTGGTGGTGCAGCGCCGGCGTAGTGGAGGCGGACCCCGCGGCGCGGCGGAGCAGCGACGTGGCGCGCGCGAGGGCCCGCATCGGGTGGGGAGACTGGAGGCACGCGGCGGCGGCTGGAGTTGCGCCGGCGGAAGAGAGCGCGGAGGCACGGACGATCCGCGTCGGCGCTTCCTCTCTTTTGCCGGTTCGTTTGGGCCTTTGGGCCTTTGCCTTTCAGCAACAGCACGCGCGCAAGCCCACGCAGGTCTGTCAACTCGACGACTGCTGGTTAAAAAAAACCCTCGACGGTGTGCCCTCGGATGACCGATGTAAAACCGATAGAACAGAGAAGTACATTGTGTACATAGTTATGGCCGCTTTGAAACCCAGGAATTTTATAGTAGTTGTATAAAATTTCACATCATTTAGTTTATTTATTTATAGCTAGCAGATGTTTTGAAGCTAGAACACGCTTCGCCCAATGACATGCCAGATCTTCGTGTCATAAATACTCTCTCTGTCCCACGAAGAAGGATATTTTGAGTTTTCGTGCCACAAATTTGACTCGATTTATACAAAGTACGTGCAATATTTATATCTATAAATAAATTTATTAAAAAACTAGATTCAAAAAATTTTCTAATGATACTAATTATGTATTATAAATATTAGTATTTTTTAATATATAATTGCCGGCCGTTCTTTCACGGAAAGCGAAAACATCATTTATTTTAGAACGGAGGCAGTACTAAATAATAAGTAGAAGAGATTCACTATATTGGGATAACCGTTCCAAAGTCACTTCAACCGTAGCTTCGACAAATCCGGGGTTTCCACGCAAGCACCTTCAGAACTGTCAACAGTTTTAGTATTGCTCATTAGTTCACACCACATGGTAAAATCAAACTGCATCCATTTCTGTACAATTTCATGTTTGGTTACACAATCAACCTATGGGACAAGGTCACAGGAAAAAAAAAAGAAGGAAAAAGTAATGACAAAATCGCATACATTATGCACCAAAATATCAGAATGGGTTACAAAGGCAGAGTGTAAGCTGTATGTGACAAGAGACATGGACACATGGTCGAGACTAGAGAGCTGCCAATGGAGAAGATTTCTCGAGTTAGAATAATAGAAAAGAGGACACCACTATAGACAGGCTGAACCCAGTCTTGCACTCATGTAGTCATGTTGTACCCCATCTCTCCCAAAAATGGGTAATCTGCTAACTTGGATCAGAAAATACTTATCAAGATGAAGGTACTCACTCCAGTCCTTTATATTGATTATTAGTCAAGAGTAATCATAACAATCTGCAGAATGATCATCGGCACTAGCCTCAACAAAACTGATATTTTGGTCTAGGTTTCTGCCGACTAGATCAAGTGTGTCTGGATATCAAGAGACCAAGCCGCAATGCTTTCTGCTTATAAAGCTTGTGTGGGTTTTTTAACATTTCTATACTTGCTTTCTTTGTACCTAACATGACACGAGCAATGCTAAATAAATCCCCTTTCTCCAAGGCAAACTGCCATTCCCTTGGTGAGACGTCAAACCAATCTTTCCTTGAAGACACAGTTGTTTTAACCTCCACATACTCTGTGAAACCCTCTGGGTGTGTTATAACAATATCATAAGGCAGTCCGGTTTCAATTTTGTCGTTCACCCACCTAACATTGTTGGAACCTAGCTGTTTGGCAAAATATTTCTCGACCAGTGCTTCACCAAGCCTCCCTGTTCTTAACTGGCTTGCATCTGAAGGCCGCTGATTCTTGTCTTCTGCAAGATTGGCCAGTTTGTCATCGAAATTTGTTAGCTCAACATGGACTGTTGGGCTTGAACTTCCAGCCTCCAAGTCCAAATAAGCAGGTGCATTGAAAGGTTCAGCAGACATCACCATCTGAGGCTCATCAAGGATTTCTGCTGGACTATCTCCAAGCAATGTAGTTTCGGTCCTTGGTTTCTCTTCTATAATCCAATCCCCTTCAAGATCGACAGAAAGCAAACTATCTTCGGTGTGTCCATACATACCAGGCATGTTTAAGTTTGATGAATGTCCATCATTCACCTTTGCTTCTTGCATGCTTGCATGCTGGTTTATGAGAGGTGTTCTGAAGATGGGTGCTGTTCTCCAATGGTTAAGAGGCCAACTTGAAACCATTCCTGGTGCCTTCTGATGATTGGGAGCACTGAATTCACGGACAGGATGGAAATCAACCCCCTGGGTATCAGCACCACCTTGGTTGGCTGAACCTTGGTCGGCTGCAGACAAGGAAGAGATGGACCAAACAGCTTCATGTTCAGGTAACTCAGGAACATTCTGACTATTAACGATAAAAGACTCTATTTGCTCAGCATGGATGCCAGATTCTGCCATGGTTTTGATCATGTGTAGAAAATTTGCAAAATGAAGATCAGGGGATCCATCAAAGAAAATTCTAGAAAGCTCCAAAAATACTGAATGTGAATCAGCATCCTGTGTTGTGTATAGAGTATTTCCCTGCAAACCAGTAACATGTCAAAAGAAATCTGTAAGGCAAAGGAATTAAGCAGAGAAAAACTTCAATTTTAAGCGTTAACGACATAGTGGTATGAAGCTTATGTACAGATGGCAAGTTGATGGATATAACCTAGAAAGATATTTCAACTTAAGGGCCTACTTGGAATGGAAGACATTTTTTTTTAAAAAAAAGGCATTGTATATTATGTCTAATAATTACTTGCTAATGGCAGGAATGTTAGATACTAACCTGCAAAAGACAATGACATTTGAATCTTTTCTTAGAAGAACTCTCAAGTCCCCTCAGTACATACTTGTGGAATAACTTGTCAACAACTACTACTTGCAGACTGCTAATCTTCATGATGTCGTTTTTCTGGAAGTTGATATAAGCATCTCTATGCATCTTATAGATGTACCTCTGCATGTATGGCAAAAGCCAACAAATCAAGGAAACCTTTTCTCTGTTCTCTGATGTACCATAAAATATTGCTTCACGATACACAACCTACGTAAAGGTAGAGTGATAAGAAACAAGGAACTTTGGCTATAAAAAATGTACTTCAATATGTATTTTCATACTTTTTTTTGAACCGTAAAAATGGCAAGGGAGGTCCTCACTGTAAGATTTTATATAAAAAAACACTAAACAAGCGCAACTGTACACAAAATAGGGAGGAGGAAACAAGAAAAAGAAAACTGTAAAGCAACCAGGCAAGAGAAAAATGTTTTTGGTTCAATTACATAAAAAAAGAAACATTTGTTTATGCAGTTGCATAACTGGTAAATAAGCACATACTCTTGATTTACCATATTACATCACTCTGCTATAATTAATTAATTAATTAATTAAATTGATGTGGTCCAATCGCACTGTCCCACAACTAGAACTTTCTGCAGCTAGCCAACAGATTAGCAACCATGGTGCTCATGGTAGACATTTGACAGTGACTAATGAACTATCTTCGTCCAGAGAAAGCTGATTTCCTCTGCTAAAAAAACTCGGCCCCTGGGGGTAAGACCTCCCGCAAGGCATTGACAGAAAGGTAGAAGATTCTCTTCCCCAGGGTCGAGAAAAGGCCACAAACCCCGTCGCGACGTGCCACAAACGGTGAGGATGCGCCTTCAGCCGCGTATCATGGTGCAACAACCATTAGTGGAACACATATATTTCACTGAAAAGAGCACAAGGAGTGGCCTTTTTTGTGAGAATGGGGAGTGGAAATCCCGACCTGTACGCTTCCCTACCACTGCACTAGGCACATGTTCTCGATTCCTCTGCTACAAGTGATGCTATCAAATTCTATGGTATTGTGATTGTCACAATTATATCATAGAATAAATTAATGCTGATAGGCCATTTTTTCCCACTCTTTAAAGTTTTTTTTTTTGACAACACACTCTTTAAAGTTTGAACCCAAGAAAAAAGGAACAAGATAGAATTGGTAAAAAATGGTGCATTGGAAATGGCTAGAGCACAAACACTTCATTCAATACAAATTTTCTTTGCCACCAAGTTTCCAACTCCACAGTTCTCCATTTCTCACCTGTTACCATTAGTAACCCCATATATAGGTGAGATTGTATGGAAGAAAATATTTTAAGTGGACAAAAACTCACTTGGGCCATATTGACTTCTTTTATAGGGTTTGTCTTGGAGAATGAATTTAATTATAGTTATAGCTCAAATTAAATTTCATGGGGTTTATTCCCATTTTAATTTGAATAAATTTATACTTACCTGTCAACTCTTCATGCATATGAGAAGCAGGCTAAAAATTGAAAAAACATGAATACCATAAAAAGATGTCCATTACCTTCGAAAGTGCTTGGATGCCTAAGCTTTTCATCAAAGCAGCAACTCTCCCATGCAGCATTTGCTTGTCCTCAGAAGAAAGGTCACCAAATTGTATGAAGTAAACATCACTAGAGTTAATAAACTGTTGCTTCAACTCATCATCATCTACCCAGCAAACAAGGCCAAAAGATGGATGTAGAGAGACCCATTTATCGGCTGAGCTGGGCAATATTGTTGTTTCTAATTTCTGAAGAGATTCTTTCAAGTACAATATATCATTCATCTTGTCACTTTCAGACTGCAGATACTTGGCCCATCTCACAAATACACAAAAGACCTATAATAGCATGAAAATAAGAGATAGTAAGTTAAACAAGATAACCTTACTAAACACAACTGCCAAAACTTTTTGCACCTGTTCAGGAATAATTCAGGTCGTGTGGGAGTATCTACTTAACAGCTAACAGAAAGCTATAACTCCCCTCTGTCCCAATATACTTGGCGTTCTAGCATTGCATTTATGTGACTATATTCATTGCATGTCTCATGTATCAAGCCAGAGCTGATGTTCAGGATCAGTGAGTATTCAATGTACCCTGGTGACAGGCTCAACGTCTTCTATAAAGGGCCGGAGGGAGTATACACATGCAGTAAAGCAACTTACATGGTTTGCTGCCTGTGAAGGCAATGCAATGGTTGACAGCCGTAGCAACATCTCAACATAATTTGATGTTGTTGGAGCCTTTGGTACACCACATGTCAGAGTAAATAATTCACAAAGGTTTGGATAGGCTGCAGACAACATTCTTCTTGGGAACATGCTTCTATTCTTCGTTGCCACGAAATCCTCTATTATTTCAGAGCATCCTGTTGGGTCATGCCAATAGAGGTCTTCTGGCACCAAAAACCTTCCAGGAATAACCTCACTTGCCCGAGGACGCTGTAGTGGTGTAAATATAGAGGGAGATGACATGAACTCCCGTTTAATGTCAATCTTTGAGTCTGCCACACCTTCAGACAAGAAGGTATAGAATTTGCACATCTGGCTCATGCTGAAGAAAAGGAAGGTTAGCCCATAATATATTAATATTAATTAAAAAGCAAAAGGAGAAAAGAACAGCTAAGTGATTATGCTTCAGATTTGCATAACAAATTTGTGGCTCATATATTTCTCAAACACACAGCATAAGTGTATAATCTAGATGAAGAAACCTAGTAATTACCTTGCTCTAAAGGGAACCTTTGACGTTATCCAATACTTCAGGACCATCAATGCATCACAGTAGGATACCTCTGTTTTGAATCCAATGGCCTTCTTAAGTGAAGTGCTAGATACCTGTCCCAGAAAGGAATAAGGTGAGACAACTATTAAACTCCAGAACAATTTGGTAAGGACAGATTTCACCAACCTGAGGTACAGCATATGGAGCCACACTACCAAAAAGAGAGCAGACATTTTCAGAATCATAGAATAAATCTGTTGGATAATGAAGATCCTCATCCATTCTTGATGCTATCCATTTGAAGCTTTGAATGCACTTCATAAATGATGATTCAGCTGCTCTGTTTTCACCACAATGTGTAGCATCTGTGAGGATCCTAGATTTTGCACTATAACAATCATCCCAGAATCTATCAAGAACCTCTAGAAGATATACACAATTTTCCCGGCATCTTTTTGAAGAAAATATTGATAAAATTCTAGATAATTCTGGTGACTCCCAATCATACACGGTACAGGGTTTTGCAGAAAGGCCTCCTGCTAGAAGAGAATCAACTTGGGATAAACTTTTTTCAACTTTCACTACCTGCACAAAATCAGTCACACCCATCTCTTCAAAAAATCGTCTCCATTTTTCCCGTTCAAATGATGATGACTCTGAACCATGATGAATCAAATAGCTACTATCAAGTTCAATCCAACTAATTTCTACATTCTGAAGCAGTCTGCTAATGTCCACGGAATTTCCATAATCTTTACTGAAGTGAATTGGTTCATCAGCTGGACTCTTGTATCCATGGTTTGTAAGGAAGATAGGACTCTTCCGTAGTTCTGACACTATCTCTTCTTTTTCAAAGTTACAGCTAGTGCAAGAAGACTGAAGATGAACCATAATAAAGCTCAAATACTCTCTAATCATTCTATCAGCCACAGTAGCATCTAAACCGTTGCGTAAGGACACCATGATGTGATTTTTAATAATGTCATGCCCAGACAACTTTCGCACCCCAATCTTTTGGAGCATGTCTGCCAGATCATTTATTCTGACTTCCTCCATGAGGTATTTATTTTTGCAGCATGCAGAGAGAAGATTTGGACTTACAGTTCGAAGATTACCATATAGAACTGGAAAATTCTGAATGCTACTTCTGCATTCAGGAATGGAACTGACAACATCATATGGCAACCATATAGGACCATCTGAAACAGAGCTAAATGAACCATCTGAAAGTGGGATGCATGGTATTTTCCTAACTTTATCCAAAAGAACATCTTCGAGGCTTCTTGCTGAGGAAACATTTCGAGAAGAATGAGACAGCAACGTCAGATAAAGGTTAACAAACCAAGCACACAGCCATTCCAGGCCCAATGAATCGATACAACCATCAATTCGGCAAATAGATGAGATGGTATCTAGCAAAATGTTTGGCCCATAGTCATGAATACCTAGGGACCTTGATAAATTATCAGATATAACAATATCTTTTGAGAGGTAACCAAGACCAAGATGTTCATGAAGCAGGCCTTCGGACAATAGCATTTTAGTTTGTTCATCCCAACCCCTAAGCGTATTGCATGGATAGACCCATTGCACAGTAGAGCCATCCAAAAACATGCACCGGGTCAGACGCAACTTGGAAAGGATCAAGTGAGGAAGCTGGCTGAAGAATCCATGAACCTCTCCTGCTAGAGGAATAAAACTCAAGAAGGCTGTGACAGCTTTTCCAGGGCAGCTCTGAAAACAGGGAAGAGCACAAAAGGATTCTTGGGCACTGACAAACAAAGAAGGGAATTCAGACAACAACCACTGATTCCATGCACTATCTGCATCCACTTCCTCTCTGGAAGATGGTAAAACAAAATCTCCTTGAAGAATGAATTTAAGACCGTAATTCCTTAGAGGAAGAAAAGCAAACACAGGTTGCTGCTTCAAGTAAGGTTCATAATCTCCTTTCTCAGTCTGCTGCAAAGTAAATGCCACAGCTATCTCTGTGGTGCACACATCATGCCGCACAATGGTACCTTGTAACCCCTTACTGACTACCAACCAACTCATTGTGTCAATTCCATGTGAGATTCTCACAATGCCATCACCAAGAACCTCCCTTCTCATAATCAGAAGTGTGTCATCAAACAAATTCTTAAACTTGATACATTTTAGTCGATGAAGGAACAGCAGTAGAGATGGGTGCAGGTCTGAAAACAAAGATACAATGGAGCTCATACCAGTGCCCTCCCTAAATTTTGATCTGAAGGGAAGTAAAATGCAAGTGTTCCACAACAAATGGGCATCCTTGTCATCTTCAACGGACAACATCCTACTAAAAGAAGTGGTACTGTAAGGTGGAACTGCAGTTGGCAACACAAAACCAATCTGGCCATCTGTGATGTCAAATTTCACATGGAAACCATTTGAATGGATCTCTGGAGCATCAGTTACCTACAATACAAAACATATAAGCAACAAAAAAAATTGGTATATCCATTCCCCCAGACAACTCAAAAGTCGCACGCAATTTGGTCGCACAAGATATAGGGTATGTACCAACAAAATAAAATAAGCAATACACAGTGAATCTATGAAACCGTAGACAATATAGTAACTTAGAAGTTATTATTATGTTAATACCCACCCGGAAAACTGATTTAAATCCAATGCCTTTATTTCCAATATAACCCTGGTTTGATCCTTTCTTTGTCGAGTTACCAATATCACAGAGTGCTCTAATGTTCTCAGCAGAGAAGCCCCTCTCATTGTTTAGAACAGCAATACCATTCTCTTGGAGAATGAATGCTAATGTTGGTTCAACATCCTCTGGATATGTATTGTCATCAGCGTTCTGTACCTGATAGATCATCAAAAAAGAAATTTCTCAAACTTTCCATGTAACCTCCAAGCACAACAAAATCTGAGTCTAAAGGAAGAGCATAGTTCAAGCTTACCAGCTCAAGAAGTAGATGAGAATCCTGGGAATATAGTTCTTGGGAAAGGCAATGCAATGCTCTGCCAAGTCGAGCATGCTGCTTCTTTAACAAGATATTCTCAGTGTCACTTAGTGCCTGATCCAGACCAAACTCTTCACGGCGTATAGTCTCAATAACAAGAGATGCTTCCTCAAGATTTGTTTCTTCCATCATGGAAGATCTGCTAGTATGTAGTTCTGCAATATCTGCCTCAGTTCCAGCAGGATTTAACATCTTACTGTCTTCATTATCTTTACCAACCCGATCATTTATGCCAGGAAACAATTGTCTTCTCAAATCCATTGTATTAACATCACTAGTAATATGCATGTTAGAATTTTCATGTGTGGCTCCCTCAGATGCAGGTGATGCAAGCTTGGCAGAAGAATGCATTTCTGTCTGCGCATGAACTTCTTCAGTTAAACACAACCTACGGCAATCTTCAGCCCATTCTACAACTCCAAGTGACAAGCCAATATCATGAAGCATGCAAAGCTGCCCGTTTTCAGTGGCTTCATGCAACATAACTGCATGCCAGTTCTTAGTAACAACCCGAAATCCTGCCAATAGTATGTCCGCTGCAAGACTACGGAATTCTGGAGGTAGATGACCAAGACAATCAAGTACAAATTTTGCGATCAAATGAACAGTGTTATCAAAGTTTGGCAAGCTGTCAGACCTGGTTAATCTTGCAGAAGACACCTCAGAGCTTTCTTGACACTGACCAGCAAAACACGTAGCGCTTTCACTACTTAGGTTTTGGGGCTCATCAGGCATAAATATTTTGTTTTCAGATTTAGCATTCATCAAATCATTGTTGTTATCTACTATGAGCTTTATTGCTCGCTGTGCATAACATTTTAACAAGGACATCGGGCTGTTCGTAGATCCATTGTAAATGTATAGCAGTGAAAGCAGTTTCACTGCCACTTGAAATGGTGACCGTTGGATAATAGCTTCCAGAAACTGGTCAACTGTGGCTGATGAATCTACTCGAATAAACCTGCCGTCTGTGGTCGCAATGCATGCTAGATCTTGAATTGGACCAGTATTCAGCAACCAATGTACAAAGGAGCCAAGTGATGGAGCAAAAAGCGAATCCCAATGGGACCAAAGATGCAGATCAGACAGCATAGGAGCCCTGAGTAAACAATTAATTGCCTCTCGTGAGCAAAAATAAGATTGTTCAGGGACATTGTTCCCCAGTTCATCAACATTCCCATGTCTAATTGGAAAAGTTCCAGACCACCGTTTCTCCAACAAAGAGATGGAAAATTTTAAACTAGTTTGTATGTCTTTCTTCTGCCCCTCAATAAAGCCAGGAACTCCTTCACCAGATTTGTCTTGCATGATATTAAAGCTTATTGTTGGAAATTGCCTTTTAAGAAGCATAACGAAACTATCCTCTGAAAAGCCACCATCTTCCAGCCAATTAATCTCAGCTTGACAGAGTAAAAATTCAATTTGCTGCTGCAGTACAGAAACTTCCAGAGATGAAGAATTACAGGTACCCTCCTTCAAGAAACTACTCAAAGCAGTTCGGAACTGATGACAATGTTTGTCCAAAAACTCAAGGAATGTCCCATGGCCAAGAGCCTCGAATTGATCTGCTGAAAATTGAGTAGTTACCCATGTTTCACAATCATTAAGTGCCTTCACTTGCAAAGTCACATCACCAGAGACTTTACTGTTAGATTCAATATATTCCATTATCCTCCTGATGACATCATCAATAGCAACACCTGCATGAACCAATGGACATGAGAAAGGGACATTTGCGTGTAGCAGCAGCAGAAAATGAGTATCAAGTGCAGTTGAACCAGATGAGAGAGAGAGAGAGAGAGAGAGAGTACACACTATGTCCAGTCCTGTTGTCTTCAATCTTCTTATGGGCTCCATCAGTACAACCAGGATTTTCTTTATTTAGAGGCTCTATTTCCATAATCTCGGTGGTGGTGTTAGGAAGTGGGCTTGAAGACACATTATTCTCACTAGCAAGCTGTATCACATCGTAAATGCTATCCAGCAGGCCACACCCCATTGATTTAACCTGCATGTCCATGGCAGCAAAGTTTAAAGAAAGATTTAACACTGATCCAACATCAATAATCAAATCAAAATAACAAAAAGGGGCAAAATTCATGTACAAAAAAATAATGAATATGCATGGTCAACAAATTTCTACCTCTTCTACGTACCTAGAATAACTATAATCTAGGCTGTTCACAGTATCACATTCAAAACATGCATACCTAAGGTTTCAATCGAACACCTAAACAGGTGAACATTTGAACTTTTCCTGAATTGCAAGATCTATCACATAATCAGTTGAATGCCGAGCCAAACAGAATCATCATATATCACTCCCTATTTTAAACTGCTCAATGACTAGAACTTTTCGTTCACTCTAAAGGTACAATAGTGGGGTGTGGAAGAGAAGAAAAAAGGAACATAGGATGCACAAATGTGCCTACAAGAGTCCAAATTATATAAGACATCTTGAGGGAACTACATGACTAGAGAAATCCAAAATCAGGCCAACCAGGTCCTAATCTGTGTGTTATTATCACGCAGAAAATGCAGAGTAAAGATTCACAGTTCAACTCAAAAGAATAAAGGAGGATAATCAACTCACAGCAACATTGAGAAGGCCAATGCCTGGGTACTGTGAGAAGAAATTTATTATTCTCTTCTTCTCTTTTGGTGTTCTTCCATAATAATTTGCTAACATTTCCAAAACCTGCGTCAGTAATAGGTGCAATCAAATTAGTTTTAGAAACAGGATAAGTCCAGACAGAGTAATTCGGTAGAGAAAAGGAGGTTGTATGCTTGTAGCCTCATTAGATTACTCAGCTTCACAAGTACTTAAAGAAAACATAGATTAAATTATGATGAGTAATATATGTACCTGTTGAACTGGATGTTCACGACATGTTTCCTTCCATGTTGTTACAAAATTCTCCAGCTTACCTATGCTTAGGAAACAATTTGGTGATGCTTCATGCTTTTGCATCTTTTGCTGCTTCTTAGGCTGCTTGCACGAACAGCTCGGACTACCGATTTCTTCAAATTTTCTTTTTTCACTTACTTTCCCCTTATTTCCGCTCTCTTTTGGCTTGCTATTCTCTAAAGATGGCCTTTTATGAATTTCAGATTTCAAACCAAGCCTTTCCAGTTCTTCAGTTTTTGATGGATACGGGCAGCTATTCACACGCTTATCACCATCCTTTTTGTCAAGAACAGAACATTCATTCTTATTCTCATTATCATCAGATTTATCATCCTCAGAACCAGTATCACCATTAGTTTCATCATCCGTTGAATCAAAATGGATATGCTTATTGATGCCTGGTAACTGCTTTATACGATTAGTTAAAGAAATGAACCTCTTGTCCAAAGCCTTCTTGTGAGTACGGAAACTTGCATTTTTCAACGAATCCTTCTCCCGACTATTATTACCAGATCCATTTATATTTCCTAGAAGCTTAGCAGCAGACACTTCTGTTTGCTTGGCCTGTTGTATTAAGGAAATATGCAACCTACAAAACCTCCCTAAATTAGTAAAAGTAGAATGGCATTTCTGTTTCAGAGTACGCGAGCACAGCAATCAATATTAAAATCACAAGTCGAAAGATAATAAGTACATAGAACACTATGATTTCCAAACAAGTACCTACCCGAAGCTCTGTACCCGCACACCAAGTTTTTCCTTCCCAGAGACTGATTTTTTCTCTGCAAGATGATTCAAGAAATCTACAATTGTGATTCTTTTCTTAGCTTTGTCCATAAATTTCAGCAGGACATTGAAAACTTCCTCACTAGCAAGCTTAGGCACCACAGACAAATCAGCTGGCACTAAAAAATAATGTGCAACTAGCGGGTGCTGAAGAAAAGGTCCCAAACCCAGCTCTTCAAATTGCATAACCCCCTCATTCTTGCATATCTCAACCTCCAGATCATAAACTGTTACAATTTTTCTTGCTGCAACATAGCAATGTATGAATGAATTCACCTGAAAAACGCCAAATAATGCCCATCAAAAGTAAATTACAAGAGCGAACAAGTAATTTCTACCAAATAGTAATGAATTGAGAATAATAGAAGGAGCTAAACAAGCATTGCAATTGCATACGAAATAAAATTAAGCCCTCATACTTTCAGTGAAAGGAGCAAACATCAAACTACTCTTGTCTAAAGGGACCAGTATAGTTGATAAGATAAAGCAGCCAACTACTACCTTGTTAATGATTCTAGTCTAGTTCTATTAGATGCTACTTATGCTCTTATATCCAAGATAAGGCTAAATTTGGTCATGTACCACAGCTCAATTTATTCACCAAGAGTTGTAGTGATTTCTAATACGATGACATAACGGGAGTGCATCCCATTTGAGACTATGGGTACTGAGTGCTGACCTTGCCCTCGATTCGGAAGAGGTTCCGCAGGAGAGGCACATCCTGGGGCTGTACGCCGAGGGAGTCCCACGAGTCAGCCTTGAGCGCAACCAGCACCGCCTGCGCCACCTTCCACGCCGTGACGCCCTCCCCGCCCTTCACGAGCTCCTCCCGAACCTTCCTCGCCGCCTCTTGCGCCCGGTCGACCACGGCCTGCTGGACGCCCGGTGGCGGCTGCTGCTGCGACTGGGGGGCCGGCGGCGCAGGTTTGGCGGCAGCGGCGGCGTCGGGTTTGGTCGGGCGGGGCTTGGCGTTACCGGTAGGGGCTTGGTGGTACGCATGGGAGGCGAAGTGTTGCGCCTGCTGCTGCTGCTGGAGTTGGTAGGCAGCTAGGGCAGCGGGGTTCTGGAAGAGGAAGTTATTGAAGAAGGGGTTAGGGGCAAAGCCGAAGGGGTTTATCCCGTGCAGCGCCGCCGCGGCGGGATCGGGGAACGGCATCGAGGCGGCGCCATAAAATTGCGCGGCGGCGGCGGCGCGAGGATCGTATCCGTGGGTGGGCCGAGGCCGCTGGTGGTGATCCCGGCGGCTCATCGAGGTGGTGGGTGCCCGGTGCGGATTGGGGCGGAGGCAACTTGGTTGGAGGGGAAGGAAGAGAAGCTAGCGCAGCGCGCGACGGCAAGGTCGGCGCGGCGGCGGGACCTGGGCAATGGGTGTCCGTCTCTGGCTTATATGGCAGCCGTCTGGTCTCTGCCTCTCTGGTGTTTGTTTTCCTTTTCCAGCCCGTGGGCTTCTGGGGTCTGGTTACAACTCTTCTTGCGGAAATTTCAGTTTCCAGCCCGTGGGCTGAAGTCGAAATTGTTTACGCTGCAGGCTTCTTAGGTTGGGCCTCTTCCTGCTTTAATGTACTAGAATTCAAAACATATTTATCCATTGTTGTAAAAAAACCATATATTTATCCATTGTTCATGGAGAGAATTCAATGAAACTGATTTGATGTTCTAGATATTGATCCATTGTTCCTGTAAGCTTAGTCAAAATTACCAACAAAAAAAAAAAGGCCAAAACCAACTGAAGTATTCCAATTTAGAATGAAAGGAGTAGAAAGTGAATTATAATTTGATGAAAGAGTAGTAGTAACTGCAGATGTCAAAAAAGTCGTAGAGCAAAGTCGTGTGATAGTGACAAGTCCACCTGCTAATCAAGTCATAACTTATGACAATGTTAAGAAGTTGCACAGCAAAATTCTTGTACACTATCAAGTACCAACATCGCTCATTCTGTACCAGCTGGGTTGTCTATGACTGCAACCACAGCCAATCGTGCCAAAAGTAACAGTTATTTAAGTAAGCTTCCTACCCGTCCCATTTACAGATCGAGTCCCCAAGCAGGTCTCATACTGCTCACAGAGCTCCCCGTCTATACGTTGAGAAAAGAAGAGCGCCGCATGCTCAATCAGGAAAGGCATTACAGGCTGCTGTCCATTCCCCTTGTTTCCATTTCCAGCTGAAACACCGCCTGGTCAGCTATACCCAAAAAAATCCGTTAAATGGCCATTTGTTAGTCATCTGGAGGGATTAACTTATTTTCAGCCAACATTCTTGAAGTTAATCTCGAGGCTTCTAGGTTCTCAAGTCCTTCGTGAACAAGGATGGGCCTACCAGTACCACCACCTCCATTGTTGCTATCTCATATTGCAACATTGGGCTTTTCCAGCCTGCAGCTTGTCCCACAAACACAACATCTGCCTCGGTGATTGGTAGTGTGCAGTGTAATAATCATCTATGCATCCGAATTGACAAAATTTGACGCTGTGGACGTATTTAACAAATCTGGTGTCGTTGAACCGCTCGACCCACATGCCCATGCTCACATCCTCCATTTTGAAAAGCTGCACAGCAAGAAATGAAATTTAGACTCTTGTCAGCATCATGTCAAATCTTACAAACCCATGTACCAGCTATATAGTGGCACGGTAATCAATGGTAGTTTGTTTATCAACTTCTGAATGGAAATATGATCAGGTAGGTCCCCAGTTATTTTAAATAAAGAATGCAAACAGTTTATAACAAGTTACCATATGGTGCCCCTATTAGTGTCACAAAATGCAGACAAGAAGCAATCAACTGAACTTACCCTTAATTTATGGTTTAAAAATTCTGATAGAATGGACTCTGCGATGTCAGAGGATATAACATATCCAGGACCATTTGCATAGATGGGATAATCCTCTTCTGGCCATTCCTGTAAAGCACAGAAGATAAGCATAGATGAGAAAATGCATGCATTAAATGTAGAGCAGTCCAGCACTCTCCAGGCAACATGAAGGGGCACTTGGTAAGGGAACGAAGTAGAAAGCGATAAAAAGGACATCTCTGGTAAACCATCAATATTTCCACTGATATACTGAGTCAACGAGTGAAGTGAGGTAGAGAATAATGCTTCGATAAGTTTTGTATTACTGGCACAAGTAAAAGTGACTTATTAGGAGATAAAAGATTGCACAATCGTATTTGAGGGTAAGACCATAAGATATCGATCTTGGTACAGACTAAATCAACAAAGCAATAAAGCCAACAGTAGTAGTGTAATACCTACAGCAACAACCAATCTGTTATGTCAACTTTTGCTGATGAAAATATTAAATGTACAAAAGATCAAATTTCAATCTTTTTAACTGAATGCAGATACGATAGAAGACATTGCATAATTTAATTAGAATATAGCGGTATATTAACAACGGAGTGGATATGACCTTTCGGTAATTATTGATGAAAAATATGCATACAGAAAGCCAATCTCAGCAAGAACTTTCGGTAATTATTGATGAAAAATATGCATATAGAAAGCCAATCTCAGCAAGAACAGTCCTATGTGTTTGCAACACAAAATAGCCTCATAAAGGTATCGATTAAAGATCAAAAGCTGTAAACTGAGAGTAAAGTTTAGACGATTAAAGGCTACAGCTTCCTCAGTGCATATGAAAGAAAAGTCAACAAGCATAGTTGTTTGGACCAAAAAACAGACCAATTATAGAAGTAAAATAGTGCAAAAAACATTTACAGGAAACAGATTGAAAGAACCACTTTTGTTCCATGGGGAACCATAATTAGTTAGACAATTCAACTCATGGAGCTAATTAAATTGCAAATCCATGTAGCAATGGCGCATTAGCTCATTCAGTTATGTGATATATTTTCCAGAAATGAACCTTATTAGATTTCTTTGAATAGGAGAAAGATTCAGTAAATTTGGCATCAAGGTACCATGAATTAACTTTTGCCTGATTTCAAGGCTTCATGAGCAATTTAGACCCTACTAGGGAAACATGTTTGGTTGCTATTGCTAATGCTGTTTAATACCCACACAGACCAAATACCATATATCGAACAGTTCAGTACAGCAACATAGTGTGCAGGGCATCTTCATTTTCATTTTCCAATCAATGGAAGGAGAAAGGGCACATGAGATCATTGTGGAATCAAATATAAGTTTACCTCATAAGTAACAGCCCATTTCCCATCACGCAATGGCTTGTGGTGGTAATTCATGTTCCCTATATAGAGACTCACACCTTCCTGGATTTTCTTCACTTCAGCCATTACTGAATCAAGTCTAACAAAATTATCATCATCACACTTCATTATGTATCTAGCAGATACAACATGGACCTGAGAAGACGAGTTCATTATAGTGATGGAGTGTCTTACAGTAACTTCACAGTAGCAAATTTTGAAGAATGAAAGCACTTAGACATACCCCGTACTCGCATATGGCAATTGTCTTTAGAACAACCAAATCATAGCTATCCATGAATGGCACAATAACAATGTCCCCAAAAAACTCAGCCTCCTTTTTCAACTCCACATTAACTTCATTTCTGCCATGCTGCAGAAAAGAACAATGATCAGCTCAAATCCAACAACAACAAAAAAAGTACCCTGAGCACGTTTGGTCTTCAAGATTTACCAGGGCAACAAAAAACCGGGCCACAACATTCGACGACTTCTGGGCAGCAGACATCCATGTCTTTCTCGCAGCCATACGCTCAGCAAAATGGTTGCCTGCTGACAGGATACCGATGAAAATCTCAACTGGTTCGTCTGGAAGGGGAGGGGCCTGCCAGCTGGGTAACATCTCTAGGTGTTTCTGTGGAGAAAAGCTAGGATGTGTGGTGGGCAGAGTCCCCGCGAACACTGATTGCACATCAAGGTCCCCATTCAATGATAAGCCAGTAGCATCCTCAAGAACAAATCCCTACCAGCACCACCAGAGACAAAAGTTAACAATAGTGCCAAACACAGCCGGCGGTGCACCAATATTAATAATATACTATTAGAATTCCATTCCCCACCCGTTCATGTGGTACAAGCGAGAGCCACTTACAGTGCGGTATGGAAATGATGTCACATGGCGTCCATCAACATTCACATGGTAACCCTCCAATCCAGCAGTGAGAGTTAGAACAAACAGGCGGTCCTCCACGAATGGGTATGGCCAATCAACGGAGACGGTCTTTGTGCGGCCAATGAGCCGGTTCAGCCACCATGACGTTTTTGACTCCTCTGACCGCCCTTCATCATCCCGAATCCACTTCTCACACTTGACCAACCCATCCACTGCAGAACAATCCAATCAGAATAAAATCCCTGTGCCAATGTAATCAGTAGCTCAACTATACTTTATCTAGTGACAATGGAAGGTGCAGACCAGTCTCCTCGTCGGCACGGGACCTCCAGCCCTCACAGCGAAGCGGAGTGCCCCACTGCATGCGGTAGCAAGTGTTCTGCTCGATCACCGGCTTGCCACTCCAGTCTCCGCGGAGGCGAGGGTTGAAGTGGAGAATTCTGGGCGGGTCCTCGCCGTCCACGGTCTTGAGCCCCTGCAGCTCCATCATGAACTGCGACACCATGATCGGCTCTTCCCACTCCCTGAGCAGCGTGATCTTAGGATCCCGCTCAGGGTGCGCCTTATGCGGTGTCGCGGCGACCGTGATATACGAACCCAGGGTGAGCCCGCACGGCAGCTCCACCGTCCGCCCCCTCTCCCGAAACTCATCCCCGCTAAGGATGATCGAGTGCGGGCACTTGCTCTTCTCCTCCTCCTCCCCTGACGAATCACGCGAGAACGTCAGTCCCGTCGCTAGAGCCTCCAGGTCGGAGAACACGCGGGCCCCTAACTCGGCGGCCTCGGCGGCGACCTTGCGGAGCGAGCCGGAGCGGGTGGAGTTGAGGTGACGGAGCTCGAGGCCAGAGACGATCCCCGTCAACCGGCGCGCCCGTCCCCACCCCGCGTCCGCCGAGAGGGTCTCCCTGTGCGGGTGCTTGGCGGGGCGCGCCGGCGCGGCCCGCCCCGCGCCCTCCCACGCGCCGTCGAGGTGGAGCTTCCTCGACGCCGCGGCGGACGCCCCCGCCCCCGCCCCGGGCAGGGACGTGGGCACGAGCGGCGACTCGAGGAGCAGCACGGCGAGCGCGTAGGCGAGGGAGACCGCCACGAGCACCTGGATCGCGCGGCGGTGGCACGGCGCGCCGGTCCCCGACGGCCTCCGCATTGCGCCCGGCGCCGCGGCCCCCCGCGACGCGTGCCCTAACCCTAGGAGGAGGAGGCGCGCGCGGGCGAGCGGGAGGACAGAGCAGTGGTGGTGGGAAGGCGAGGCGCGGGAGGAGGGAGGCTGCGGCGCCCGCGCGTGCGTGCGTGCGCTTCGTGGTGGGCGCGGAGGGAGCAAAGGCAGCGGCGGAGGCGGTCGAGCACTCGAGCGGCCCAAGGGGGAGGAAAGCCGAGCCCGAGAGGTTAATAATCTGGGACGGGGCGTGTGATACCCAGTTG
>JAKNSH010452808.1:0-24288 GCA_027790015.1 Cymbopogon flexuosus
CGCGGGGGGGGGGGGGGGGGGGGGGGGGGGCTGCCCCCCCTGGATCCGCCATACTGCCTTGACAATCCAGCATGATCAGAACGGCGAATAGAAACACAACAATATTGGGGTTACAACTAACAATCCCGATCCCAAATCCCAATCACCAATATATATACAGCAATCAGCTGAAACTGAAAAGCACAAACTTTTTTTTTTTTGACAAGAGAAAGGCACAAACTTTAGCATGAGACGGAGAGGAAGAAAACTCACCGGGAAACACGACGATGGGTAGAGAGCAGAGGTTGATGGACAGAGGCGAGGCGTTGCATTGAGGAAGGAGAGGTGGCGACGTTGGAGCTTCCGAGGAGACGAGGAATCCAACGCTGGATCGCCGCTCGCTTTCCGCCGGTGAGAGCTCGGTCGGCGGTGGGGTAGTATGCATAGAAAAGAGTTCACTGCATCTGACGGCTCTCTTGAGTTGCAGAACGCTGTATCCAACCTGACCATTGTAGCCTTGTAGGATCCTCCCTTTCTTTGGACCAGGTGAATTTTCGGTTCTGCTTCTGCACGCACATCTCCAGCAGCTCACGCTCATCAATGGCCACTCTGAACTTTCCCAATAGGCTGCGGTTCACGCTCATCTGTAGTCTACGAAAAGCTAAATCGAATACTGTAAGGAAAGAAGATTCAACAACAGTTATCCCATGTCCAAGCATGTCAAGCACTTCGTAAAATAACCATTTTTTAAACCAAATCACTGGCGCTAAACAAACATAGCGTGTCTGACAGCTGAAAACCACATATTTATGTATGTAGAAGAATTGTAGATATGCAGAAATCTCAAATATTTTATTTATTATCACACTACTTTGATCACAACACAAATAAAGTTTGCTAGGCGTCATTAGGTTCACTCAACTTCTTTATATACATATACGTACTCAGCTTTTTCTTTTTTGACAGCCCAATTTTATCTAGGCTGTTAAGACCAATCACATTATAGTAGACCAAGTCACCTTGATTGCAATTAATGCAAAATCAGTCTTTATCTCGTGATTGGCATGCCCATGCCTGTTTGCCTTGAAGGGGCAGCAATAGGTGCACCAGGATCTGGCGAGCATGAACTGCAAATCTATCTCAGAATCCTCAACTGCAGCAACCACAAACCTCTTTAAGCCATGTGGCTCACCAATAGTACCATCAAAGAGCCGTATTTCTTCATGTATTCCACTGGTAAAACAACTGAGACGCATTCTGAAACTGCCTTGCGCTTGTAATATGGCAACTTCTACGGTCGCCTCGACTGCATAGTTTAGACATGCGGCTGTTAGGTCAACTGCACCACAATCGCCATGGATGCGTTCTGTGAACGGCCTACAGTTCCACGTGTCTACGGTATCAACAGCTGATACACCATCGATCAGCTGTAGATCTTCATTTTCGTGTTTGCCTGTCTTGATCTTCATATCATATTCGATTAGTGTCATATCGATAAGTATGGCCCCTCGCTTAGGGCCAGACATGTTGATGAGGGAACCCTACAGAATCAAATAAAAGTAAGAAACATCTAAACTTTAGATAGTTATAAAAGACATGTTTGTAATTGATATTTTGTCATGTATATCAACCCGAATGGTTACAAAATACACAAGGTGTCGGAGAGGACAATCAGCCCCCATTATTTATTTGAATTTTTTTGGATCTTACCAATAATTAACTAAATAGCTCATAATAAATGGAAGATATATGATTATAATGATGTGAACATTCATGCTATTTTTGCTATGGTTATAAACAAATGAAATGAATTCTGTGAGGTTTACTTGATATGGTTGCAACCAAGAGTCAAGGCATATTCTACTTGATTTTGTTTGGACTACATGATTGTTTCAAAATCAGATAGGTTTTAATGGTAAATAAATATTTTACAATATAGTAGTGGCTTGTTGCCATGGACGAGAATTTGTCATGCCCCAACAAGAACCCATGGGCTCAAAGGCGTCAAACCCAGTGCTATCAACATGCCGTTGGCAGATGGGGTCATGTCAGCAGCTGCTCTCATGATGCAATATTAAGACTTACTGAAATATAACAAGTGTATATGTTCACACCTGCTTCACTATGATGGGGTCATCCCTGCTAACATTGACGAAATAGTTTAGTAATGGATCCAGGCCATCCCGCGCTGCAATGTATCCATAAAGCTCCACTGAGCCATGCTCTACAGGAATCCTAGCCAACCTCAATGAGAAAATTTGCAGCATTGGTGAAACTGTGTGTTCCATGCAAATTCCATCATGGATGAAGCAGTTTGTCGGATGTGAAAACCTCATTGCCTCCAACGGAGCTACATAGAAAAACATAAGACTTATTAGAATCAGAAATTTAAACAGTAAAAAAAAGTTTGCTACATGAAAAGTTTTTTTTTCATGAAAACGCAGGAGAGCTACGCTTCATTATATTAAGAAGAAAGAAAGAGCCTAGTTCCTTACAACACACACCACACATAAACCCCCACACATTGTAGGGATTGCATTCGCACATGAAAGAAGATAAGAAATTAAGCGACAAAAAAGATTAGGACTAAGCTAACCACCAAGGAGAGGGGCTGTCAAAGAGGACAGACCCTTAGCTCCTACAAGACTCCACAACCGGCGCTCTTTTCCAGCAAGGGTAAGCGCACTGCCAAGGCTGGGGATAATGCCATAAAAAACGCAACGGTTTCGATGGTTCCAAGTGTCCATGCCCCAAGCACAATGAGAGTTGAGACCTTTTTGCATCAATCCGCTCGTTGCTCCACTAGCTTGTTCCCACCAGCTGTCAAAAGAAGTGTCTGAAGGTTGTGGTGATAAGGAATGGTGGCCGAACTGCTATATGAAAAGTAAACATGGCGCTTGAGAATTCCATTGGTCTTCTTGGAAATTTTCCCCTCATCAAAGTGGAAACTATGTATGTTCTTCTGAGTAGGAATTTCGTTCCCTTGAATTGCTGCTCACAGGAGAGAAACGAGAAGCCTGAAGAATCAAAGCAATGCAAGGAGGATGAGCTGGAATGGGGGGTTTGAAAGTGCTCTGAGTTGGATAGTTGTAGTAGGTTGTTTGAGGGTTCGCTACACCACCTCAGAATTGTCTTCTCTCTTCTCTTTCTACACTTACCTGCAATCTTTAGGGATACTCGGGAGGCTTAAGGTAAGGTCAACTCGATCCTGGTTTTGCTTGCTTCTGCAAATCGTGCAGACGGCATTTGCTCTGACAAACCTGGGACGTAATAATGTTGTTTTCTTCCTGATACCACGCAAATGGACTGGAAATCTGAAAAGAGAGAAATATCTAATCACCTAGCTCAGAAAACAAAAGGTCCACTTATTTTATAACTCCCAAAACTATTCCTTGGTTCACTCAACTACAAGAATGAAATTGTCCTAACTCCTACACCCAGGGCGAGGTGGGCTAGGGGCAATGAATGAGGATTGACAGATAATGACAATGGCCAATGGTGCTTGGTGGAAGCTGCAATTTGCTAAAGGTGCGACGATGGTCCTACTTGCAAATATACCAAGCAATGAAATCATTGAGTAATACTGTATTTCACAAGATTTCCCTTTATATGCCAATGCACCACCATCATCAGTTGATAAAAGTAAATGAAAGTTAAATGAAATCATTGAATAATACTCCTACATCTGTTTATGTTGTAGCTTGAAAAATTCCCTACTACTAACAAAATAAATCTAGGAAAAGAGATTGGTCACTTACTCTCATTACGGTTAGCAATACAAAATGATCGTTTCCAGCTACTATTATCTATGCCATTGTATATAGAACCGTCACGATGGCTGCTACGTGGAAATATATCCATAGGGTACACATCATCCCAGAAGTGAGCATGCTCCTCTGCATCGCAGCACTGTTTATCATTATCATTACTCCTCAGCTGACAACCAGTTTTGTCCACAGTTCCTTCTGCTGCATCAGCATTAGGTTTGCTATCTATGACCTCCAAGGTTGTCCTGCAAGCATGTTCATCGCCAGAAATGGCATTCCTATTTCCTCCCTTCTCATATTCTGCAATATTGGCAGGATGGTTGCTGTCTGTTTTACCCAAGTCCTCGCCTTTTACATTTACTCCAATGGTGCTGGCCATGTTGCGAGATCCATGAGCAAATCTATCAAAAAGGCATTAAAAAAGGTGAATCAGGATTTAAATCTTAATAACACTATGATATATCTAAGCCTGAAATCGGTTTATGTCTCTGCTTTGAGAGTCATATAAGAGATTAACGGAAGGTTTCCCCACATCTGTCCTCCTCACAGTCAGCATATTACGAACGGTAAAATAAACGCAAACTTGGGGTCACAGAGTCACAGTCCAGATCCCAATCACCAATATAAATATATCTAAAAAAAAATCACCAGTGTAAATATAGCAATCAACTGAAATGCACAAACTTTATCACGAGAGGAAGCCTGAAAAGTCACCGGGAAACACGACGATGGGTAGGTCGCGCAAGAGACGATGGCCACCAGCGAGGTGCAGCAGATGCCATGAAAGAGAGCAGAGGTTCACGGACAGAGGCGAGGCGTTGCATTGAGGAAGGAGAGGTGGCGACGTTGGAGCTTCCGAGGAGACGAGGAATGGATCGCCGGTCGCTTTTCGCCGCTGAGAGCTCGGTCGGCGGCGGGGTGGCATGCGAGAGTTCACTGCATCCGACGGCACTGCTGAGTCCTGTTGGCAGCCTGCTGCTACTGAAGAGGCCCAGGTCGGCCCATCAAGACGGCCCACGGGCCACAGCAACACACACAGCCTTCCTCTTCTCATCTCAAAAAAAAAAAAAAAAAAAAAAAAAAAGGAAAAAAGAGAGGAAAATAGAGGACACATTTGATAAAAAAAATAATGTTAACATTTATAACTCTAAATACATTGCTATAAAATAGTCACACCATATTGCTAATTTAAGTCGATTTGGACTACAACACGAGCTTCAAACCATAGCTTTGACATCTTATAAAAGCATAGTACATATATTTTATGAAAGTATACTTTTTAAGGCCGTTTATTCATATGATTTCCACATTTCCAAACTCGCGATTCATGAATCATAAGTAATGTTTGGTCCAAATATTGTCCAAATAACTTGAATTACCCATAAAGGGAGTAACATATTTACAAGGAGTCTAAATATTCTAACCAACAAATGGAATACCCAACGGCCAACACGCAAATACCGAAACACATGACGAGGCATTGCTCGGCAGCTCAATCGGAAAACCCCCAAAAGCGTTTTCTCCGCCGCGTGCTCACAAAACCCCCATCCGCCATGGAGCCACCGGCGTGCCCGCCGCCGGCGCCGCGCCCGCCTGAGGAGGAGGCCGAGATCGACTTCGACGAGGAGGAGGAGGATCCGGAGTTGTTGGAGCCGTGGATCACGTCCTCTTCCGACTCGGAACCGGAGCGGGAGCCGAAGCGCCCGGCGCTCGAGCCGCCGCCGGCGTCGGCGCCGACCCCACCATCCCCCGCCCCCGCCAGCTGCGCCGAGCCGCCGGATCAGCAGCCGGATCCGACCACGGAGACGGCGGCGGAGGGGAAGAAGAAGGGCCATGGGAAGGAGGATGCGAGGGCCCGGCGGCGGTGGCCCGGGTGGCCCGGCAACAACGTGTTCCGGCTGGTGGTGCCCACGGACAAGGTCGGCGCCGTCATTGGCCGCCGCGGCGAGATTATTAAGCGACTCTGCGACGAGACTCGCGCCCGCGTCCGCTTCCTCGACGCCCCGCCCGGTGCCGCCTGCCAGATTGTAAGACTCCAGTGGCTCCTTCCCTCCGCAAAATCCTTGTTTCCTTCCAGCTACAGTATCTATGACTATGAGTCGGAACCTCGGCACCTAGTAGTAATTAATGAAGGTGATGTACTGATGTGTGAAGCAACCAAGCAAAGCAGTGCTCAATCGGCTTGTTTAGTTGTTTATTTGAGTGTCTGCGCACGTGAAGCATGCCTTGATACAATCTCACTTCATTAAGTTAATAAGAAATTGGATTGCTCTGGGAGCTGTGCCTGCCAATTGTTAATTTGGGTCATTGCAGTTTGCTCTGGAGAGTGGAGATTACCTGTTGTGTGTATGTGTTTTTTTTATTTGGATTAACCATTACCTGTTGGCTGTTGTGTTCTGCAATGTGTTTGCCAGACATGCTGTAATCAATCATACTGTGAAATTGTTTATCAATCTTTGTGTGGTTCAAGCCTCAATTCATAACTGTGAAATTGTTTTCTGTATGCTATTTTATGCTATGAACCTTATTGTGTACACAAATGTTAGAGTTATGTTATTTTGCACTTTCTGTTTATCTACTTTACAAAGCTATATTGTTGTCGGTAGAAATCACGTTCATGCTTTGTTTGAATTGCTGTTTCATTCTCATTCTTTGTTGCAAGCATTGGAACAAAGATCTTAACCATGTATTAATTAAAGGGTACAAAACGTGGTATATGTAACTAATGTAACATACTAACGTGTAAAGGTGGTACGGTGCATGTCATATTTTCGAATGAGGTCACTACACATGTTATTTGTGCCCAGAAAAATGTTGCAGTAACACTCTTTTATTTGTTTTTTTGCCTTTATTTAGGTTTTAGTATCTGCAAAAGAAGTAGTTGAAGCAGAATTGTCACCTGCGATGAATGCTGCAATTAAGATCTTCAAGCGTATAAACGAGATAGAAGAGACCAATTCTGCTTTTGCACCAGAATTTTGTTCTGTTAGATTATTAGTTCCTTTTGCACAAGCTGTCCATTTAATTGGCAAGCAAGGAGCCACAGTTAAGGCGATTCAGGAAAGCACAGGTACTACCATAAGGATTATAGATGAAGGTATGTTGTTCCATCCAAATCGTTCAATTAAAAGGTTGCATTCATTAGTGGCTGTTAGCTAGGATATGCCAATTAATTTTAGTTTACTGTTTTCTTTTTGTTACCTATGACATGATAATGTTATGCTTGATTCTTGCAGCTTTATATTTTTCGTTTAGGATTATTTCCCTCAAATATACTTCACCGTCTGTCCTTTCAGCTTCCAATTAAAAAAATGTGCATGATGCATTTTTTGTCTTACTTTTGCTAAATTACACTCACCCATAATTTAAGAGTTTATTGTACGTTATTAAGAGTTGTACAATTTGTGTGTAATAACTTTCTACATAGCCTAGACCTGACTATTTTTGTACGAAAACTAGTACTCCACCTTCTCTCGGAACTTGCACTAGCCCTATTTATCTGAATGCCTCCTATTTCAAGAAAAAATTGGTATTCTTCTCTTAGTTAATTTGATTAGTAATGACTAATAAGTCACAAAAAAAAAACTACAAACCATAGTATAAAATGTTAGTTTCGAATCTGGGTGCCTTTTATTGTTCTTAATTTGAAGTCTTCTAGTAAAGGGCTGAAATCGTGAACTCCATGCCCTTGAATGTCTTCTATTTACTTATTCAAGTTTTATATCAATAACTCAATATACAGACTTCCAGTTCCATAGTCCACATGTGACATTTCCAATTGCATCTATTTCTTCTAGATGAGCTTTTAAGTGATGAGACATTGGATGAAAGAATTGTGGAGATACGTGGTGCTTCCCTCAAGGTTCTGAATGCACTAAAATCAGTACTTGAACTTCTTCGGAAGTTCCTAGTTAATCATGGTGTGCTTCATCTTTTTGAAAGGAAGGTAATCCTAGTTTTATTTCTCCTGCTCTCTAATGCCTAAATGTTGTAGCATTGCTGTTCTAATGCATTGATATTGTTTTTCTTATTTGCAGAACCATGTAGTTCAACCACAGGATACTTCTAATTATCCTCTTGCTGTGAACGAGGATTTTTTGTTGTCTGATCAGAGCAGTCATGGTCAGCGCAGTCATGGTAACCCAATAAGCAGTAGACTTCTGTATGGACATGATCCAACATTTTTTGACGGTCGACATGATCCATCTTTTTTGGATGGTCGACGTGAGCCATCTTTTTTTGACGGTCGACATGATCCATCTTTTTGTGGTCCACACTCGCCAGATATCTGCCATGCAAATGATTCCTTAATGGTACAAGTAGCTGCAACCCAGATGTTTTATTACCTTCCTGTTGGTTTCATTCAAATTACAAAGGTTACATCCATTTTTCTTTGCATCTGATTTTCCATGTTTTTTGTTGTCTCATCAGCGGAGTCCTGGTAACCCAGAAGGCAGTAGATTATTGTATGGATGTGATCCATCTTTTCATGACCCATACTCTCGAGATCTCAGCCAAGCAACCGATTCAAAGGTCTTATGCCCCATAGCTATAGTTGAAATAATTTATCTTCTTATTTGACTAAATTGGTTGAAGTTATGAGCTATCATATCCAGGTTTCTTTTGAATTTCATTTTTTTTTCATGTCATTTTCCTTTTGTTAAAAAGTTTAAGCTCTAGCTGCAGGAATCACCTTTTGCAACAATGCTGACTTACACAACATTTTGGCTTTCAGATTACACAGACAATGCAAGTCCCACTGGCATATGCTGAAAAGATAATTGGTGTGAAGGGAGAAAACATTGAACTCATTCGTTCTGTTAGTGGAGCAGTTGTGGTTCTTGAGGAAATTGGAGATTATCAAAAGGTTCGAGTTATCATTGAAGGCACTCCTTCACAAGTTCAAACTGCACATCAACTTGTACAGGTTATCTCCAACCCATAGCACCTCTTGCATTCTAGTCTTGTACTTGGTTGCTGAGTTAAGCTAGGGTGCTATATGGATGACAATGTAGCACCATTAGAGTCCAAGAACTCAGGTTATCTATATGGATGATAATATAATGTAGCACCATTAGAGTCCAAGAACTCAGGTTATCTAGTAAGGGTTTTTTTTTTCGCGAGCAGGTTATCTAGTAAGTAGCTCTGTTAAGATTATAGTTAAAAAATGTTTTAAGATTGCAAGCGTTTATCGCATTTGATAATTTGCCTATTACAAAGAAACCATATACAATCTGTTGGACTAAGCTAGTTAATTTCATCCTAAAAAGTAACTGAAGGGATTGGAGAAATCTATTTTTCCTCTCTAAGTCTGTTTTTACACTTGGTGATGGTTTTAACTTTTAACCTGACCTCAAGTAGTGAAACCTCAGAATTCCATCCTCCCCAGCTTGAATCTTATCATCACAGATAACAGATAGATCACCATGAAACTGGAAACACACTACACTTCAAGACTACCTGGTTGATTACCATGCATGAAAGTGTAGAACATGCACATTTGAACTGTTTGCGACTTTGTATATGACATTGCGGCCCAACAGAGGCTAATCGCGAAAGCATGAGTACTACAGACATAAAGTTATCCTATAGAGATGAATTATCCAATTACTGTAATCGTGTGCTGATGAACACAATGCTCATTATGATTGCTGCAGGAGGTTATATCAGGTGACAGAGCGCCACCGTCCAGGAGGAGGGCGGACCCAGGTCTGCCAAACTCTCCACATGCTGGCTCAAGGTTTCTTCACTCTCCACATGCCACTGCAACAAGTCCGGACTACCTGCCATGGCAATACGAAGAACAGCCACAGCCACCCCGTGGCCATTGGAGAAACCCTACTCACCGTGATTACAGAGGCTACAGGCGATAGGAAACGAACTCAGCTACCAAGTTGCTGTTTCAGCTACCACTACAAGTTTCTGTAGATGATTTACGTGGAATCGAAGAAGGAAATGGATCCACGGTTGTGCTCCGATCCTGGCGCTAGATGATGTTCACCTGACCAAACTAGCTAATTTGTATTTCCATCTTGAGAGGGATTGCATTGCTAGCTTCACTTGATCCCAGCAGTATGGGTGTTAGTTATCAGCGTGTTAGTTAGTTGTTGCCCCTATCACTTGTTTGGCCCCTTTTATTTCCTTTCTTCAGGCCTCAGACCGTCAGACATGACGAACCTCTCCGTCTCTTGTGTCCACTGAAGTACATGTTTATAAATACGCTGAATCCATCTTCCGATAGGTCATGGATACAAACGAAACGATTGGGATTCTAGTAATCATCGGAAATTTGATATTCCAGGGGTAAATCATGTTCGTTTAATATTCCACCCGATGATCAACACCACAACATTTCCTTGCTTCAATAGGAAAAAAACATATTCAACCTTAATAAAATATAAAAAGTTTCATTTATTTATTTAAAAAGTACTACGTACAATATAAATATATTTACTGGCCATTGATAGTGTCCAATGAAGAGAATAAATATGAAATTTCTGTTATTTAAAACAAAAATGTTGTACTAGTCCCTTCGCAAAATAAAAAAATAAAAGGGAGAGAAAGAAAAGTAAAAAAAAAACAGAAATTTTGAAAGAAACTGATGAAAAAAATAACGGCCCACAAGAAGCCCGTGCGGTTTTTTTTCCGCCGTCGATGCATAAACAACCTTCCGTCCCCCCGCTGCATCCCTCTTCACTCCTCGTTGTGTCTGTCTCTCTCGTCTCGCTCTCAGCCGACTGCTGGTGCGCCGCCGCCGCCGCCCTAAGCAGGTGCCTTCGCTGGTCTCTTCGCCGGCGACGAGCACCCACCAGGTACTCCCACGGCTCCACCCCTCCTCCTCCCTTCCCTAGAAGCTCAAAATCGAACCACGGGCTCGTCCGATCGAACCATCAACGTTGGAGAGTTCGAACCGTAGGTGTCGGAGTGAAAATCCATGTCCGCAGATGATGCGAACCGAGCCGTATAGAATATCATTGGCGGTGCAGGAGGAGAGAGCAGATACGAGGATGCGGAAGAGCTGTTGGCGCGCAATGGGTAGAGAGATGATTTTTTAATCGCACTTAGACCCTACAAAACCACGTTTACACTGGAGCCGTCGAACTCTCATTCGGTTCTGGGTTGCGTGGATTTGCTAAGCTGAGCACCGAAACCCTAACCTAAAGCTAATTAACTATTTGATTTGACAAGCCTCCTAACTTTGAAGTTTTACTGGATCCGCCTAGGGTCCTGTTTTTTTCTGATGATTGATGCATGTGTCATGTGTGTGCTTCTATCCGTACTGTTGAATCTGGTAGGTTTGCCAATTGGGTGACGACAGGTGGCTACCACCTTGCATCCCATTCACTGCACAGCGTGTTATTTGCTAGTTCATGGATTTTGCAGCCAGACATTTGCTTATTGTGCTTTGATTATGCTCATGGTCTGGATTCTGGTGTCTCTGATGGGAGGATCATTTATTCTAATGGCATAGTATCTGCATCATACTACTTTCTGTGATTTCCTTACTTCCCAGATTGGAGTTGTACATATTGTTAGTGGGTCAGAGGAAGTATGTTTCGATGCTCTGGGATTTCCTTATTACTAGTCTTATGTCACTGAGTTTTGATACGTCAATATAGCCTTTAAGAACATGCCAGCTTGTTCCCCCATGTTTTCAAGCTAACTGCAACTTCCTTTTTTGAATAAGTGGTACTGTGATTTCGTACAGATTATGCTGCATAAGGTTATTTTTTTACTTGAAAGCAAATTCCAAGTATAAATAAATGGGATTAATATGCATCAAATTTATTAAAAATTTAAAACTTAGTGTTAACTGTTAAATGTTAACATGGTGTGTGTACGCCATTGCATGTGATTGGTTATATATCATTGCTTCATATTCTCCTCACAGTTTCTAGAATCTAGAAGTATGAGTCGGGTGCTGTGGCTGCGATCCCTAAAACCCAATCATGGCTGCCTTCGAAACCCGAATGTGAATATAAGTTTACAATTCTCATTCTTTATGCTTGTCCTTATACATCCACTTAGATTAGTGTACTGGGGTATTTTATTATATAGGAAGCTGGAGTATTTTCTTATATAGGAAGCGGTCCATACATGTGCACTGAGGTATTTTATTATACAGGAAACTGGGAAGTGGTCCCATACATTAGAAATTTGTAGCCAAATGCACGTGCACTGGGGTATTTTGTTATACAGGAAGCTGAAATGCCTTGTTATTCTGTGGGTTGCTTTCTAAAGTGCTAGATCAGCTAGATTGGTGTAAAGGTTTTGTCCTGGAAGTTGTATACTGTCTTCAGTAAATGGTCATTATTTATGGAATAGGAATAATCTGTAGTTAGTAGGTTCCATTTTCCATTGAAATCTGAGAGTACGATCAAGAAGTAAGAGTACTGCAGTAGCATGTTTTATCGGCTTCAGCAACCTGAAGGAAACAATAATTTGTATTGAATTAAAATGTTTGATGTGACATGTGAGAGAAGTATTTTACATATCATACTGCTAGAATATACACAGGTTGCAGTACATAGTTCTTTTTTGCATGAACTTCCTTTCTTTCAGGCATAGGTGGCCAAGTTTTGCCCCATTATAGTTTAATTTACTTGTAGTACAGTAAAAATGAAAGCCAGTGACGGCTTAGTTAAAATAGATGCTAAAGTTTTTACTTGTCCCTATTTTCCTTTGCCTAAACCTTGTGCCTCCTGTTGTGCTTTCTATTTTTTCAATAGAAATGTTCATGATGTGGAAAATGTTCACAACGTACATGTATTCATTGTGATGCCAAGAGCTAGCAATGCAAATATGCAACTAATATACATACAGTTCATTTATATGTTTTGGGGCATGAGAACTTAATGCAGTTTTGTGTAATGCTCTGATTTTTGAAATTTTGAAACAAGTGATGTATACATTTATTCTTTTTATTTATCATTCTATTGACCAGAGCTCTCTTTCAAAAACTAGGAAAGATGGTGCAATGTACTCAACCTCCTCCCCATTTAAAGCTCCCAGAGGGTAAGATCACAGAACTGACAAATGATGAGAACCATGATTCGCCGCCAAAAACTGAGAAAAGGACAAGGATGCACCACATTGAGAGGCACAGATCTTGTGTTGTGACCTTATCTGACATAGAACTTAATGGTCTGCAACCTCGTCGTCTGCTCCAGACCATTGAGAAAAGCCCAGGAGGAGGATCACAGTGTTCGCTCCATGAAGAAACACCTACAGATACTAATGCATCACAGAGGCATGCAATTGCAGATGCTGCTTGGGAAGCCCTCAAAAGGTCAATAGTTTACTTCAGAGGCCAGCCAATTGGGACTGTTGCCGCAATAGACAAGTCTCAGGGGGCAGCACTCAACTATGACCAGGTGACCTACTGACCTTTTTATGTTTCCAGTTAAAGTGTTGGCAATGCTGTCTAAAGATTTCATGCTATTTTCATATTATTCTATACACCCTTCTTTTACTGTCAGTTTTGCATCTATCATTATTGTAAATGGCAGTCCATATCCTGATGGTGATTATTCATGTGTACATTTCAAAAGTACATCATAGCTATCTCATGCATGAATTATCTCATTGTGCCTAGGCATGCAAAATGATCAGCAATGATTTATGTTTTTTTTTCTGTACATTGGTACAGGTTTTCATGAGGGATTTCATTCCTAGCGCATTGGCTTTTCTTATGAAAGGAGAACACTTGATAGTGAAGAATTTTCTGGTAGAAACTGCACGCCTTCAGTCAAGGGAGAAGATGGTTGACCTTTTCAAGCTTGGTCAGGGTGTGATGCCTGCAAGCTTTAAGGTGCATCATTGCAACCCTACCCAGAAGACAGAAAGCTTACTGGCTGATTTTGGTGAAACTGCCATTGGGAGGGTTGCTCCTGTTGATTCTGGCTTATGGTGGATTATTCTCCTTCGTGCTTACACCAAATGGACAGGGGACAATTCTCTGGCTGAAAGTCCTAACTGCCAAAGGGCCATGCACCTTATTCTCAGGTTGTGTCTCTCAGAGGGATGTGATACTTCTCCAGCGTTGCTTTGTGCTGATGGGTGCTCCATGATAGACCGAAGAATGGTAGCCTGCCCACCTCAATCTAGCTACTTCTGTTTTCTTGTACCTCCTATGTCTGACTACAAAATTATCATTCAGTTGCATCCTTGCAAGTCCTGTATCATTCATAACTGAAACTGCTCGAGCTCATATGAAAATATATCGATACTTTGGATATTTTTCCCTCTGGGTTCTATAGGAGGAACCATTTATAGGATGATGTTATAGCTATTAAAATCAGGACCAAATACTTGGAACATAAGAGGATTGTGAACATTAATAATGGTACTAGGTAGTGTATGGGTTTTGCAAACATACAGGGTGCATGTAGTTGTGATTTGTGAATAACAGGATAGTTTGTTTTGCTGTCAGCGAACATGTTGTCAACTTATTAAGCTTCTCTATGCAACTGTTAGTTGTTTTAGTTTGATCATGTTCTTTGTTCTTATTGAAGGTATTGTTAATTCCCAGTGGTTGTTCTTTTTTTTTTTTTTCTTTTGAACGTAACCAGTGGTTGACTACATATTCATCTCGTGGAAAACCTAGAAAATTTACTGACCATTTTGATGCTCTTGGTCCTGAACCGCAAGTTATCTAAATGCTTGAAAACCTAGAAAATTTACTGACCATTTTGATGCTCTTGGTCCTGAACAGCAAGTTATCTAAATGCTTGTCTTGAACATTTGTACATGTTTATCATGCACCTTGTTTATTGAACTATTGACTGAAATCTGTGCAGGGCATATATGGCTACCCAATTGAAATCCAGGCTCTCTTTTTCATGGCTATGAGATGTGCCCTAAGCTTGTTGAAACATGACTCTGATGCTGACTTTGTGAACCACATCACAAAACGAATCCAAGCTTTGAGCTACCATTTGCACAGTTACTACTGGTTAGACTTCCAAAGACTTAATGACATATACCGCTACAAGACTGAAGAGTACTCACAGACAGCTTTGAACAAGTTCAATGTGATACCCGAATCAATACCTGATTGGATATTTGACTTCATGCCTAGCCGGGGTGGATACTTCATTGGTAATGTTAGTCCTGCAAGGATGGATTTCCGCTGGTTTTGCTTGGGCAACTTCATTGCAATTCTGTCATCATTGGCAACCGGGGAGCAGGCTGAAGCAATACTGGATCTCGTGGAGGAGCGCTGGCAAGAGCTCATTGGTGAGATGCCACTCAAGATCTGTTACCCTGCAATGGAAAATCAGGAATGGCAGATAGTCACTGGATGTGACCCAAAGAACACCAGGTGGAGCTACCACAACGGAGGCTCGTGGCCAGGTGAGAGTGCTTTAGGTGAACTTGATTTGTAGAAGTAGGACTGCATTATGCTGTTAAACATTCTTGCCTTTTTTTTGCATTTTATGGTTTAGGAAGTAAACACTTACATTTCAAATTGAGTAAACAAATTAGATGGGTAATTTGCTGATATGAACCTCATCTTTTGGGTTTAAAAAATCAATAAGACTGAACATTGTTTGTCGATATGAACATATTTGTGTTTAGCAAAGCTGTACTTGCATAATCTACTGACCAACTTCTGTTGCATAATCTACTGACCAACTTCTGTTAGAGAAGATAATATATATGGATGCTGAAAACTGTTGTCTGTTGGAATAAAGCAATCTAGGTTTGTGAATATGAACAGTCCATTTGTTTGGTGATGAATTTATATCGAGACATTCTTCACCCTGCATTAAGCACCCCTTCTATATGGCTTGGACCCTTCAGCTCTGGTTGCTTATGGCTGTGAGATGCGTTGTGCATTATGTGGTTTAGGAAATTAGTATTTCATTTTTGAATCGAATAAATAGATGAGATATATGTCAATCCAAACTTAATTTTAACAATATGACCTTAGTTTGTTTACTGAAAATTTCATATTTGAGGGGAAATGTGTTATGCGTATTCTGCTGGTAAAAGGGGTATATGTAGAAACTGAAGGCTGTATTATCAATCAGAAGGGAATGTTTATGAATGGCCATTCCATTTGGCAAATCGAATTGATATCTGTGCATCGTTCACTCTGCATCAGCATCCATTTTAGTTATGTTGCCAGTGGCATTGCATTTTTTGACAATGCATTCAGCTTACCAGTGGCATTGTTATCTCCTCTGTTTAACCCCCAGTGCAAATGTATGTTGCTCGTGCAGTGCTGCTCTGGCTGCTGGTGGCGGTGAGCGTGAAGCTGGGGCGCCCGCACCTGGCGCGGAGAGCCGTGGAGCTAATGGAGCAGCGGCTGGTGAAGGACGACTTCCCCGAGTACTACGACGGCAAGGCAGGGCGGTACGTGGGGAAGCAGGCGCGCAAGTTCCAGACATGGTCCGTGGCCGGCTACCTGGTGGCCAAGATGCTCCTGGACGACCCTTCCAACCTGCGGCTCGTGGCGCTGGAGGACGACGGCCACTCCCGGGCTCCCTTCCTCAAGCGCTCCAACTCGTGCCCATGATGCCCAGCGGCGCCGCGCCGACGCATGCCACGCTGCCCTTTTTGCCCCACACCGAGACTACGAGTACAGCCACAGGTTTCGTTGTGAATGGAACTCTTCTGAATTCTCGACAGCAGGAGGATAGTGAAGGAGAGGATAGATACTTACCCATGCATTGCTGACCACGCGGTGCAGTGCATTCTTCGTCCAGACAAGTAAAACGAAGTAGTAGTAGTGATGTCTTGTTGCGTACGTGCTACGAAGAGGAGGAGGATGATGACAGGATACCGAGTATTATGTATGTAGGTACCGTCCGTTCGTTCGCCAGATCAGATGCTGATAAACTGGAGAACATTTTGGTAGGTCAGGTTAGTGCTGCGTCCGGATGCGGAACTCTGAACCATCTGGTAAAACATGCGGAACTCTAAAAAAGCTGTTTTTTCTCCATCTTATTTCCTCTGCTCCGAGACTGATCGTACGGCGTTCGTGTTCGATTCGAAGAAATGTCTAGTCTACATGTATCGATCTGTCATCTGTACGTACGCACCCAACCCAACCCATGCCCACTCGCCACTGATCTCCAATCTTTCTGCATGAACCATCAGCCGAGGAAGAAGACGTGCCAGCTGAAGAGGAAGACGAGGACGAACACACACACACACACACAGCTTTTATTCTATCATTGAACACTCCGCTGAAATCTCCGGTAATCCTGCTCGATCAGTACCGGGGTTCACACACCACACGCCCAAGCCGAGCCCATAAAATATCTGGCTGCTCCTCTTCTCCCTCGAAGACCTTCGGCGAGTGAAGCTGAAACGGAACGACCCTTCACTCCCGCCATGTCAGGGAGTGGTAGCTAACACTGCACAGATCTCTTGTCAAAAAAAAAAAAAAAACACTGCACAGATCTAGGCGCAGTGCAGTGCAGCTGGCCGCTCCCTCCACGGCTCAAGCACAGGGAGGCCCGGCGAATCCGTCCGGCGACCGGATGAGGCGCGGACGCGGTGGCCGAAAGCGCAAGCGCGCTGGCCCTCCTCCGCCGGCAGCCGTGGGCGGGGACGCGTCGCGGCCCCTCGCCGGGGCCGGCCGGAGTTCGCCGGATCTGGTGGACCTGTCCACCACGGAGGTGCACGCTGGGAATGGCACCGCGATGGCTGCGCTTGCCCCGTCTCATCCGCGACGTACCCGCGGCATCACTCTGCAGGAAGGGCGTACTACCCTTAACATCGGCGAATGCTCCCAACCACCTGTCAATCAGGTATACTCTTTGGTATTGGTAGATTAATCTCACTTGTTATTATGTTGTAGTAAAAGATTAGTTTTAGACCCTGACGAGGAGGAGTGGAGGACTGTAACGAATAGTCGAATGTTACTTCAGCAGTATGTGTTATTGTTACTCTTTGGTAGTTTAATCAACATATTAGTAGGGTATTACCTCAACATATTATAAGTAGAAGATAAATAGGAGTGTATACTTTTTAATAAGATGCATCAGAGTATAACGGAGAATAACTGTTAAAAGTGATAAAAGTAAAAGATTGGTGCCGATGCGTGGAGTAGAATATTACTTCTATTGTGTTATTACTCTTTGGTAGTTTAATCGCAGCTATTACCTTGAAGAAATCCAAAAAGAAACTGTTTTTCTTTAAACAGTATACTCATGTTTGTCTTCTCTACACCGGGCCGGTATGTTTGATTTGAAATGGAACATCATCACATCTGATCTGAGATATCTCGTTCTGTATGCACATATGCCGACTCGTCACTAAATTCAATCTTTCTTTCTTTGCTGCATGGATGCTATGAACCAGAAGAGGAAGAAGACATGCCGGAACAGGAAGGGGAGTACAAACACAGACACACCGCCAGCAGCAGAACCTATCCCAGAGCTGTCCGACGGGATTGTTCTGGAGATTCTAGCTCGGCTCCCTGTCAAGTCCCTCCTGCGGTGCAAGTCGGTCTGCAAGGGCTGGCGAGACATCATCACTGACCCCTTCTTTGTCCGTGCACACCTCCAGCGCTCGGCCTCCAGATGTGAGCAGGATCCATGCCTCCTCATCACCCCACACACCATAGACCGCCATTTCATCTCCAATCACATCCACTTCTACCAGTGGCAGCAAGGTGCTTCGATGGCTACTCTGGTGCACGACAAGGACTTTGGCAGTGAATTCAGATCCACTCACTGCTTTGTGCAATGCGATGGCCTGGTGCTCGTCCCCACAGACACCAGGCTTTACCTCTTCAACCCAGCCACGAGAGAAACCATCACACTGCCAGATAGCGATAGTAACCGGCACCGCAGCATTATCCGGGACTGCGGCAGCTGTGCTGGCCTGGGACTTGATCCGCGCACAGGCAAGCACAAGGTAGTCCGGGCCTTCTACCGGTCGATAGATCCTGACACAGGCTTGGGAGCAGACATGGGGATGGAAGTGTTTACCGTCTCAGGCAACAGCAATGGCGGTGGCAGTGCTTGGAGGGACATAAAGGATGATCTTCCATACCCTGCTGGATACTGGAATACCAGTACGGCGGTTAATGGATTCTTGTTCTGGCGCCTCGCTCTTAAGCACCCTGACCTGCAACGTCCATGGGGTCTTCTCCGGCTCAGCCTGGCTGATGAGACATTTGGTATCACCAGGCTACCGGATTCTGTGGGTCCTGTGCTCCCCCATGGCTTTACATTGGATGCGCTGCCCGGGGAGCTATGCATGTCGGCACGTACCTATAAGGACACCGTTACCATATGGATCTTGCCCATACAAGAAGATGGGGGCCAGGGGCAGACCTGGGAGCAGCATTACACTGTCCATCTCACCTGTGTGTACCGTACACTGGCTTTTCTTCCTGGTGGTCAAATATTGCTGTATACAGATTCCAAAGTTTGCCTCTACGACATGGCTACCACAAAGCTGACCACGGTTTGCCAGCTAGATCGCTTGAAATACCGGGGTTGTAGGGCAAGTTCATGGAAGAATATCATCGACTTCAGTGTTCATCTATATACAGAAAGTCTTGTTCGGATCAGTCTGTAGCCTGCTGATGAAGCGCATATGTTTGGGAGAAAAATCTGCCCTTTATTCTTCTTTTATATGCATCCTACGGCTTTGTCCAAAATGCCGCATGCTGTACCTTCTATTTCACTTTGAACCATATATTTTTATGAAGTGGTAGATTAATTTCTTTCCCAAGTCATTTCTGGAGGGTTTTCTTGAAAGTTGTTTCATTTCTGGAGTTTTGTTTAGATTAATTTGTCTGGGCTCACTGCTAAGAGCTGCCTAATCAATTGATGAGATCTTGGATGTTTTTTGTTTTCGATTTTTTTTTTTTGACAAATTATTGTTTTCGAATTGGTCTGCTCAAATCACTGGGAACAGCAAAATTGTACCTCATACTGATGAAGTGGAGCATAAGGACAGTTCCATCCTACTAGCTGTGGCCTTCCATTTTTTCCCTGGTGAAGATTGTAGTGGTGTGGTGAAACGCTCACAATTGGGGATTCCACCCAGTTGGCCTGCAGCTAAAGAAAACTGAATGAAGCTGCGCGCACAGACACTAAACTGGCGGAGATTTTTGTAGGTCAGGCATGCTGAACTCCGAACCATCAGGTGGAATGAATGGTTGTTAGAGTACGTCTGGGTTGATTGGTTTTACCGTCCTCATGCCCTCTCCCAAATATCTTGCTTTGCTTTACTCTGATCCCTTGCATGCCGAACAATCTTTGTTACTCTCCTTGCATCTTTTTATGTTGCTCAGCTAATGTATTTTTAAGTTGATGTTGTGTCCAGTTTTTCCTCTTTGTTTATTTGCTGAGATCTGATGCTGCAAACAATGATTTGTGTAGTAATCAATGAGTTTGACAAGTAGAGCAAGAAAAAATCCGTCTTTATACTGGTTATTAAATCTGAAATTGGAGTTTCTTGGTCATGATTTGACTTGTCATTGTAGAGTTGGGGTGGATTCCATTAAACACTTGCTTTTCTTTGATGTTACCACAGAAGTTCCACTAAAACCTGACAATTTTCAGTTTCATAATGTTGGTAACAAGAAGTTTGATGGTTCAGAGTTCATCATCCAGGCACAAGGACAAGCCTGACCTACCCAAACCTCCACCAGTATAATTAGTAGCCTCTGGCATTCTGGCCAAACCGGGAGACACCGTTCCATCCTACTTGCAGTGCAACGCAGCTTCATTCTGTGTTCTTTAGCTGGAGGCCAACTTGGTAGAATATCCAATTGTGAGTATTTCACCATGTCACTACAATCTTGACCATCCCTCATGCACTCTGCCATGGCTATAAATGGGAGACACCGGTTCAAGTTCCTCTCTTCTGAAAGTATATCTTGCTTTTTGCTTTTGCATGCCTAATAATCTTTGGTTATTCGTTGCTTTTTTTATTTAATTATTTGTTGCTCCGCTAATGTAATTTTAAAGTTTGACGAGTAGAGCAGGGTTGATTGGTTTTTCTAAAAAACCATGTTAGGTGAAGAGTAGTACTAAATTCGTTAAGTATAAGACATTTGACTTTTTTGTCACTAAGTTTGAACGCTCATATTATTAAAAAAAATCTGTAAAATATCATATCTTGTGTTTTGGTTTGCTTTATTAATAAATGTTCTTTAAAAATAATTTAAATTAACTATGTTTGCATATTTTTTTAATAAGACGAGTGGTCAAATTTTAGGGTAAAAAAAAGTCAAGCGATGGAGGGGTAGCAAATATGCCACGCATTTACTAATTCAATTGCAATGGGTTTCTGAATTCATATTTAGCATCAACAAATTACTTAAATACAAAAATAGGATAATAAATTATTTATTGAATCTATAAGACAACAAAGAAATATTCGAAAATTAAAATGTTTTATTCTTATATTTTTTTTAAGTCGATCGGTTTCATTTTTTGGAACCAAATTTTCTTGAAAACCTCAAAAACTGAGAACCGAAATTGAAATGGAATGCTCACCTCTAGACCCGCTCCGACGCTCGTCTCTCTTTCACACGCGCGCGCGCACACACACACCTTTCTCCGCTTCGCTCGCGCCGGCGCCTCGAGTACCGCCGCCGCCGCTTGCTCCCGCCCCCGCCTCTGGCCAGTCGCCGCCGAGGTTCTCCGCCCCTCTCTCCCTCCGTCCCCTCAGAGCAGGCGCCCCCTCGCTCGCAGCAGGCGGCCGCCGCCGGCCTGCCATTGCCGCCGGCGGCCCTCTCTTCGGTGGTTGTGGGTCTGGGGTGACCCCAGAAGCCTCCTTCTTCTTAGGCAAGGTACTCCCCCTCTCGATTTGCTTATTTCCATGGTGATTTGAAGGAAACCTTTGGTTTTTAGGGTTAGTAGAAATTTTTTCTCGGGTTAGTTATTTTAGTTAGGTTATTATAGTTAGTTTTTAGTATTATAGTAGTTCAGTTAGTAGCTGTCAGTATAATTAGTTATTTAGGTTAAAATATTGCAAGGTTTGGTGTTTACTCTAGGTTATACTTAGTTGTATGCGATACGATGATTTCGAAGAATTGATGAAGTTTGTTGAAATGCTTTTGCAGATGGATTGCTTAGTCCGTTTGTTTTATGGAGGAAGTGTTAGAAAAGAAGATGGGGTGCTTGAGGATATGGAAGAAGAATTGGAAATGTTCAATGAGCCTCCTAGCTTCAGTGGCCTCTTGTTGCGCGTGGAGCAAAAGTTTATCGGTGATTTCACATTGAAGGGCAGGTTTGATTGTGGGAAGACTAGGGCACACTACGTCTTAATGCCCTTGCGCAACGAGGGTCATTGGTTGCGCTACACAAGGGTAATCCAAGAGTCAAATGTGACCCTGGCTGAGGTGGTGTGGTGGAGAATGGCTACAGGAAGGAGGATGTGGAGGTCGATGGGGTCCCAGTAGGCCGTATAAATGACGATTTCGATGTGGGTGAGTATGAGCGGAACGAGGAGCAGGAGGAGAAAGGAAGGATTGGTCATGCAGTTAGTAGTGTTTCAGAGGGTTCAGACAATGATCAAGGAGGAAGAGATGCTATGCAAGTACCGGTTCAGGGGAGACTAGTCAGAGATGTGCCAAGTCCTACTGAAGTAGAGCATGCTGGGGAGGTGGGCACCTTGATGGCTGCACTTGTTCCAGTCAGTGTGCTGCAGCCTCATCCACGACATCACCGTGGCATCACTCTGGATGAAGGGCATCCCCTTAACGGTGGCGTGTGCTCCGAATCACTTATTAATCAGGTACTCTTGCTAGTTTAATCTCAGCTGTATGTTGAAGTAAAAGATTAATTTTAACATTATTACTTTTATTGTGTTATTACTTGTTGGTAGTTTAATCAACATTTAGTATAATATATTACTTCAACATACTAACATTCATTGTGTTATTAGTTATTACGTGTTGGTAGTTTAATCAACATATTAGTAGAATATGTTACTTCAAGATATTACTTTCATTGTGTTATTACTTTGGTATTTTAATCAACATATTAGGAGAATATTACTTCAACATATTAGTAGAAGATAACTAGAAGTATACACTTTAAGGTACATCAGAGTATAACAGAGGATGGCTGTTAAAAGTGATAAAAGTAAAAGATCAGTAACGCGGCATGCAGTAGAGTAGGATATTCCTTTTATTGTGTTGTTACTCTTTGGTAGTTTAATCTCAGCTATTTTATGTTGAAGGAATAGAAGAAAAAAAATTGTTTTCCCTTAAAAGTATATACTCCTATTTATCTTGTGTACTCTGAGACTGATATGTTCGATTCGAAGTGGAATATCATCACGTCTGATCTTAGATCTATCGTTCTGTATGCACATTTTCCGAGTCGTCACTTATCTTTAATCTTCCTTTGTTCGCTGCATGGATGCTATGAACCAGAAGAGGAAGAAGACGTGTGGGAAGAGGAAGAGGAGTATGAGCACAGACACACCACCAGCAGAACCTATCCACCGACGAGATTGTTCTGGATATTCTAGTTCGGCTCCCTGTCAAGTCTCTCCTGCGATGCAAGTCAGTCTGCAAGGGCTGGCGAGCCATCATCACTGACCCCTTCTTCGTCCGTGCACACCTCAAGCGCTCCGCGTCCAGATGTGAGCAGGATCCATGCCTCCTCATCACCCCAATCACCATAGGCCGCAATGTTGTCTCCAATCAGATCTGCTTCTACCAGTGGCAGCAAGGTGCTTCCATGGCTACTGTGCTGCACAACAAATACTTTGTCTTTGGCAGTGAATTCAGATCCTTTCACAGCTTTGCGCAATGTGATGGTCTGGTGCTCTGTCGGTGTTCCGAGGCTCGGTGGCCTTAACACCGGCGAGTAAATTTCGTGGTGCCGCGCGTTCCCGCCCCGGATGGTGATGCAAGATGGACACAAGATTTATACTGGTTCGGACAAGGAAGGCCCTACGTCCAGTGTGGGGAGTGGAGATGTATTATCTTGCACCGAAGTGCTCGTAGTAGGGGTTACAAGCAAGGTTGGGTTGTGCTCCGTGCAGCTCAGGACTTAGAGAAAGCACTGAATCGTCAGCCGATCCAGCCTCTCCCTTAGAACTACCCCAGGCGTCTGCTTTTATAGCCCAAAGGGAGGCCGGGGGGTACATGAATGTCCTAGAAGTAAACAGTAGCTGATGACGTTGTATTTGCGTAGATGGTATGCATCGGGCTGACTCCGGTCTTGTCGACGCGCTACAGTGCCGTCCATGTCGGCGGCGGCGGTGCTCTGAACCGGCGCACGTCCGGCCATATCGGCCGTGGTGGAGCGGATGAACCTGCGTTGGTTTCCGAGCCCCTGCTGGTTGATTCGAGGGGGCCTCGGCGCACTGTGCCCTGATTTCACGGCGTACGGCCGCCACGGGTCCTGCTCGAGGGTCTTGGACGAGAGTAAAATTTCTTGCGTGGGGGTCCTTGGTGGCCTATCGGGGATCTTTTGGGCCTAAGACTCCATTGGTAGGGCGTGGGGGTTGAGGGGCAACTGCTGGATTAGTGGGCAGGGGAGCGAAGGGGGGGTTTCCTGGGCGTGGGGGTGGCGTCGAGGGGCGGTGCCGTGGCTTGGGATGGTGC
>JAKNSH010452827.1:0-13750 GCA_027790015.1 Cymbopogon flexuosus
TATAGAGAGGTTCTATGACCCACTTAGGGGGGTAGTGAAGATCGATGGTAAAGACATCAAAACATACAATCTTAGAGCCGTGCGGCGACACATTGGATTAGTCAGCCAGGAACCAACACTATTTGCAGGTACAATAAGAGAAAATATTGTGTATGGTACAGAACCAGCAACTGAAGCAGAAATTGAGAATGCTGCAAGGTCTGCGAATGCGCATGACTTCATTAGCAACCTCAAGGAGGGATATGATACATGGTGTGGTGAGAGGGGTGTACAGCTTTCAGGAGGCCAAAAACAACGCATTGCAATTGCCCGTGCCATCCTGAAGAACCCTGCTATCCTGCTACTGGATGAAGCTACAAGTGCACTGGACAGCCAGTCAGAGAAGGTGGTACAAGAGGCATTGGACCAAGTGATGGTTGGTAGGACAAGTATTGTGGTGGCACATAGGCTCAGCACAATCCAGAACTGTGACCAGATCACTGTGCTTGAGAAAGGAATTGTTTTGGAGAAGGGCACACATGCATCCCTTTTGGCTAAGGGCCCCTTTGGAACATACTTTGGATTGGTCAGTTTGCAACAAGGAGGCAACGAGCACTGAGATTTTTTGCATGAGAACACAACAGCACTTACTTGGATCAACCTGCAAGAGATATCTAGCCTATCCCAACTTGCTGGGGACTATAAGCTTTGTTGTTGATGATGAAAACGTGAGATGATCCAGCTGGCGATTGAAATTTCTGTGACAGTGGGGCGTTTTTCTTCCCATTGTTCTATTAGGGTGCCGAGCATATAGTTTCTTGATTTAACAGTTGGATATGTATTTTAGTTGTGCAGCGGCCAGGAAATCTCAGATAAGATGTACATTCATCTTATTCTCTATTGACTTAATGACTTGGGTGTTCGAAATTATTACATTAACTTTCAGTTCATCTAAATCTTCTGTTGAATTAGGTATTTGAAATTTTTATTCTTATTGCCCACAAAGATTTGTATATTCCTTTTCACAAAAAAAAAATTGTGTATTCCTAAATCCATGGTTGCAGAACAGATACAAACAAGAGAAAAAGAAACAGGAAACAATCAGTTGAGCACAAGCTGTCTTTTCAAGTACCATATAGTTTTTAGGTGCACATCCCAATTAAAGCGATTTAGGATGAGCTAAAGTTAAAGAGAATCTTCATCAACTACACATTCACGTCGGCTATTTCTATTCTCACATAAGTACAAAACTATATATGCTTCTTATACATGAGAAGCCTATAAAAAAAGGTATAAAAAACACACAACTCAAGTAGCACTCTTAAGTCCCCCATCCACATTTGTGTGCCATTACTTAAATACGCACTTGAACATATATACATGACCAAATTTTGGAGGCATGGCCAACTAAAATGGCAGCAACTAAACTAAGAAGATTCCTTAACTGGCATTTCATAACAACCACAACCCTACGACTAAACTGACATTTCATAATAACCATAACTATAGGAGAAAACTTTCGGTGCAGATATTTGAGCGACTGAAGGCCCTGCCGATGCATGATTAATGCTTTGAATTCGCTCGTATATGGAGGATATAAAATAGCTATGGCGGTAGAGCCCGCATTTCAGCGTATACCGTAATGAAAGTTGTGGGGGTAGGTACCAGTAGAGCCTGGGTCGAATCGAAAGAATCCGGTCGGCGTCCTTGTAGCGCCGTGGAGCCGGTTTGTCCGGCAGGGGCACTGCGGCGGCGGCGGCGGCGGAGGCACTGGCAGGCGAGTTCGCGAGTGTCGTGGAGATTGGGACGTGGGCACGCCGGCAGGCGGCGGTCCGTGTACGCCTTCCGGTTTAGGAAGTCTAGGGACACGCTGGGCCGGGCTATTCCTTGTAAATTTGCTGTGCATGGCGTTGTAGGATAGTTGGGGCGAGTTCTGCGTTGGTGCAAGAAATGGGCCTGTGCTAATCCAACGGACATTACAACCTCGGTAGAGCAAATGTTTTTTCTTTCTTTTTCTTTAAATTAAAAAAAATGAAAACGCAGCTTTTTGCCTAGGAAAATGGCTTTTTCTAGGTTCACAAAAAATGGCATTTTTTTATGGGAGGCAAATGGCATTCAGCAATCAGCATGCCTGCGCTGCACTGCACAAGCACATGTGCGCTCGTTGGAATGGATTCGGAGTTTGGCTTGACATCCTTGCCCTCGCATATTCCCGGTCCCGGACATGTCATCGTAGACACAAGGACCTTTGGGCTTGGGGCCACCTGTCTCCGACCGACTGATTGATCAGTTTTGTTCGCGGGACCGTTTTTAGCTGGCTGATTCTGACTGATGTTGATTTGTTGTGAGAGTTACCAAATATAAATAATATCTGCCTGACAGCGTTGGTAAGGTGAAGCGAACATTGCGGGCCACCGCTTATCATGTCTCGCATCCGATCGTGTGTTCCTGCATGTGGATTTGGTATTCTGGGCCCTTTTTAGTTTCCTAAATTTGCACCAAATTCCACTATGCAAAAAGAAAATTTCTCGTCACATCAAAATGCCGTCATATGTATGGAGTACTAAATATAGATGAAATTAAAAACTAATTGCACAGTTTGGTTGTACTTCACGAGACGAACGTTTTGAACATAATTAGTCAATGTTTGGACAATTTTTATCAAATACAAACGAAATGCTACAGTGACGCTACAGTGTAAAATGTCAATTTTGCACCTCCAAACTTTCACAACTAAATAAGGCCGGTGTGAGCTACTTAATAAAATAAGCGCTTAGGCGTGGTCTCAAGGAAAAAAAAAAACAAAGGCCGGTGTGAGAGAGAGATTTCTGCAGACGGCAGACCTGACGTTTGTTCCATCATATATATTTTTTAACTAAAAAAAAACACCCAACATTTGTGAACACTGGTACACTACTACTATGTCTCCGTGCATGATGGTACAGTACCAACAAGCAACAAGGTGTGTCAGTGCTCGATCGATCGGTCATTGGATCCGCGGAGGGACCAGACCAGCACTGAACATCATATCGTGGGTGCCTGGGTGGTGGGTTCTCATGAACTCCAGATCCATCCCCATCGCATGCATGTTGAACTGTTGATTGGTATGGTGTTCATCCATGCATGTTCATCTCAGTAACGACTGGCCTACCATCTGCATGCCAGTACCATCCCCATGATGCATGGGTGAGGATTGAGGATGATGATCTCCAGCTCCAATAATCTCATTTGTGTCGTCTGAACTCTGAAGATCGACTTGCAGTCTTAGTAGTGTTGTGATTGTCCCAACCTGGACTGAATCGAACGTCATGATGGAGGGATTCAGAAACGATCACCTGCTAGCTGGACCTGGTACAGCCACAGACAAGAAGGTAGGTGAGAGTGAGCACACATACTATCTCCAGCGTTGCATCTGCATCGATCAGCATCTGTGTGTGTCCCTTCTTATTGGCTTCCAGCATCCACTGAGACAGTAGATTGCTGAGGTGAGTTAGCTGTAGTTGCACATCTCAATTGATCAATTAGCATACATGCATGGTCATGCCAGACGAAGGCACGGCTGGAAAATCTGGATGCATGAAGGAGAAGGTTGAAGCTGTAGATCGGGAGCAGCAGGACGTACCTGGACTGGACGACTCGCCATTCTGGAGAACACTACTGTATCTGCAAACACACGAACGAGCTGAAAGAGCACGGGAGCAGCTACGAGCCTAGTACGTCCTCAACCACACTGGTTTGTTGGTGAGCAGGGCAGGTCCAGGTCCAGGTCCAGCCTCTCATGGATCACCAGCTCAGCTCCCTCCCTCCCTCCATGCATCATGGAGTACCTGCCACTGCTCACGGCGTCACATGCTGCTCGTGCTCCTGATGTGGTGTTCATAAACTGCATGTCGGCTTGCAGTTGCAGACGATCGATCGGTTTGTTTAGGCCTTGTTTGGATTACTTTGAAATTCTAAATTTTTATACTCTCTCTCCATCACATCAATCTATAAACACATGTATGGAATATTAAATAAAGGTTAAAATAATAACTAATTGCATAATTTGGTTGTAAATCACGAGACGATTCTTTTAAGCCTAGTTAGTTTATGATTGGACAAAAATTGACAAATAAAAACAAAACTACTATAGTACCAGTTTTTCTAACTTTTGGAAATTTGATGCAATCCAAACAAAGCCTTAGTTTGTTTGTTTGTTTGTTGTCAACACATGAATCCATCCATCTCGTCATTAATACCCCAAACTCGCAACAACTTTATTATCAGATTGAGCAGTGGGCTGCAGTTACAACAACTCAAGAATGAATGGCAACGAACGACACGTTCAATCGCTTGTTTGTATTAGCTTTGTCGGCCAATCATTTAGCAGTATTTTTCTCTTATAATAAATCAGCAATCAGTCAGCTAGAAACGATCCAGCGAGCCTGAAGGTGCAGCATGATCCGTTGCCATGGTACGTCATCCGTCAATGAACAAACATGCTGACGCCAGCTTGTCTCCCCCATTCCATGCAGCTGTACATCAAGGCCACCGTATCATGCCTCGTCAGCAAATTTCAAATGCGCATTACTCCCTCGACGACTGGAGATGGACCGATCGAGAGGACATGCCAAGATTTTGTACAAATCTAGTGCGGTACTCTTCGTATCTCATCATCAGCCTAGCCCGCACGGCATACGTTCTACCTTCAATATAATGTATACTCCCTCTGTCCCTCAATTAATGTCGTTTTAGCACTGGTATGCAGCGTCTAGGTTCGATGCCCATTCCATGCATGCAGACCACAAGGACGTCCACGTTCAGATGATGTCTGCTGAACTATGGTGAATATTTGAACGACGTTTATTCTGGGACAGAGGAGTACTAATGTAACACAAATCCCAACCACAAGTTGTTGATGAAATCAATCACTCACTCACCACATGCAGCAGGCAAGACCTGATCTAGTTTTAGTGCTAGCTCGATGCCAGTACACATGTTTCTTAAGTGCTCGGTTCTAGTACTACTACCGTACTAGTATTTACCAAGTTCTAACGGGCAGCTGTAGAATTTACCAATGCAAGTTGTGTTTAGTCAACGCCCAAATTGCCGTTCGGCGTGACCCGTGATCTGCCAAAACAAACAGAAATTAGTTTGGGATTTAGCAGACGAGACACATGTCTAGCCTACTGATTTACTGGTGGTTTCTGCATTTGATAAGCTGGCTGATGCGGTTTGTTGTCAAAGAAAAATATGGTCTCAATTCTCAACCTTTTTCTCCTCCTCCTTTGCCCAAACTGTCAACCATTTGAATCTGGTAGAGTTGCCGGAGGTAGCACAACTGCAGATTTGTACTAGGCCATTATTCCAACTTTCCAAGTAGCTGATGATGACACGTAACAAACTGGTATCTGCTACTATACCTGGATCTGGATCTTAAACAAGCTTATTAATTAAATCGACATGCATATGCCCACATTTCCACAAGACAAAAAGGGACGAACGCGTCCCTGGTTCTAGAATGGTTTCGTGCAAAAGATATCGAACGCGTCTGTGAACGTAACTTTTTCAGATCTACTATATATGCCCATGCTTTCATGGCATGATTCCAGCAATTAAAAAAAACTATGCTTTTAAGGAGTGTAGCACTAGCTAGATTAGAGACATGACACTAGTGGAAAGTTAGAATCAAGAAAAGTGTGTTTCAGGTGAGGGAGGAAGATGGAACATGCAATGGTGAAAACTGTCTTGTTCAGTCAAACAACAGCTCAGGGTTGACTGTAGTACTGGTAGTATAAACCTTTGTCCAGGCCACCATTAGTAGAGCATCAATCAGCGTATCTTTCTTGCTGTTGGCCTCTCTGCGAGGCTCTGCTCGGACTTCATCACGCTTTCACCTACTCCCATTGCTCCCCCATTAATTTACCTGATCAAAAGCACCTTCCTTCCTGTGTCCATCGAGGAGGAGAGAGAAAGAGTGTGAAGAGAGCGAGAGTCAAGAACAGCAAGCAGTCCAGAACCCAACAAAAATTTAAGACGGGAGCTAAAAAAATTGCAGTCTGTACCGGCAGTCCGGCACCGTCCCTACCACGCCGCATCTCCCTGCTGGAAGCAGCCGTGGCATCCGCCGTTTCTTCCGTGCTTCCTTTCTAGCTGTAGTGAACCAGCGGAGAAGAGAGAGGTGAACCGCCGCGACCGCGCGGCCGGCCCATGGTGATCCCCGTGCTGGACGCCATGGCCGTGTCCTCCTGGTAGGGGATAAGCAACCGAGGAAGGAAAGCAGCAACCTTTCGCTGCGCGGAGGGAGAGAGTGTGTGGGGACCAGACTAGCCATGGAGGCGCTGGCCGCCGCATTCGCCACCGGCCTTCTCCTTGCCCTCGCGGCGGCGCCAGTGGGGGCCGAAACCGACCCCGCCGACGGTAAGCGCTCTGGCCCGGTTCCGGCTGGGGTTCTTGGTTCTTGGGATGGCGTGGTGGGTTTTTGCGTGCGTGCGATTAATGGTTCGGTTCTTTGCTGCAGCCGCGGCGCTGGGGAATCTCTACACCTCCTGGAACAGCCCGTCGCAGCTGGCTGGGTGGTCGGCCAACGGCGGCGATCCCTGCGGCGCGGCGTGGCAGGGCGTCACCTGCTCCGGCGCCGGCGTCACCGAAATGTAAGATCCCGTGAACGCCCACATCGAAGGAACCTTTGTTGATAGGTATCTTGCATCACCGTGTAGTAGATTGATTGCCTTTTCAGTTCCATGATTCCTCTTACCATTAGGTGGGTTCAGTGATGGAAATCACCATGGCATTTTTGGCTGGTTTTCCGGTGCTTGATCCTTGTTGTACTTTAAGTTTGTGGCTTATGGGAGTTGGTAGGAATGGGAGCACCTGATGTAATGATGTTGTCTGTGTTTGTCTCAAGTTTAGATGGTACCACAAGGCCATCGAACTATTAGCATTCATGATTCATGCTATGCAACGAGTAATGACAATTTGGGATTAGAAAGCTCTAAGCTGTGATACAATCCAAATTGATGTTTCTCAACACTTGCTACTTCACTTCCTTCTTCCTTTCAATTTTTCATTCATTGTTGTCTCAACTTCTTTATTTACTTGTGTGGCTATGGCGATTCCTAGACATGAAAAGACATCATGCTCAATTGCTCACCAATTCTACGTTTCTTCTGTCATAATATGCAGCAAGCTTCCAGGGATAGGGCTCAATGGTTCTCTGGGATACCAACTCTCCAACCTGTTCTCTTTGAAAACATTGTAAGAGCTGCAACTTCTCTGTAGTCCTTCTTTTCCTATATAACCACCGTTTTGACCCACAATTTCATAACGTGCAGAGATTTAAGTAATAACAACTTGCATGGTTCAATCCCTTACCAGCTGCCACCTAATCTCACTACTCTGTATGTGTCTTGTGTCCCTCCTAGTATATTTGTTCTGTAGTATCTGGCATTTCACTGTGAATGGTGATGCAGGAATCTGGGTGGCAACAATTTCAATGGCAACCTTCCATACTCTATATCAAGTATTGCTACGATTGAATACCTGTAAGCTCCTAACCTTACCTTGTTATGTTTTGTTTGCACAATATACTGTTAGCTCACGCTGGAAAAGTATAATTCACTAAAACTTTTGATGCAGTAATCTCAGTCACAACTCACTTTCTCAGCAACTCGGTGATCTATTTGGAAGCCTCAATTCACTTTCGGAGTTGTAAGATTTTCTGATCCTTTCTTCATTACTAGACTTACCTTTATTACCTCATTAATTTCTGTAAAATGTAGCATTAGGAATGACAAAGTTGCCTAATTTTAAGACATTGACTAAGAATGGATGTGCTTCCCTTCAGGAAACATGGAATGGAAAAGAACTGAGTGTATCATTAGGGCATCCGCAGTGGTTGCATACTTGCATCAAACAGTGGTTGCATATTTGCATCGGACAATTGTTCACCCACATGACACGTATGACTAGATTCCTTTTACAGCCAAACTGATTCATCCCTCCAGCGAATGAGTTGACTAACGGACCAAGAACAAATAAAAGAAATCGGTTGCAAGGGCCACACCCATGATGTGCACTGCTGCAGCTCTGCCAGCCAGTGAATGGATCCATTTCTTTACTCACTATGAATTGATGCATATGTTTGCACTATTTTCTCTCTTCCATGGCATAATGTCCTCTAGTGATTGAATCGTCTCATTGCCTTGCCACACAGGATGATATATCGCTTTACACTCCTCACTGGAGATGGCCTTAGGCAATCTTGCCATTGTCACACTTTTGAGATACCTTTTGCAACATTACCTTTGACTTGCTTTCATATAAACCATCCGGGGCGCTTTTTTATCTTTGTGTAAGACTCCATAGAATGCAAGTTTGCTTCGCAGTCCATATGGAGAACTAAAATGTAGAGTGTTGATGAGTAGATGAAAACATGACCGATTTACATGGCTGTTAGAACTGGAGTTTCAGATAGTTCATTTTTCTTGGACTGTACAAAACCGACATCCCTATATCAGATGGCTCATATACTTTTTTTCCATAACTTGAATTTTAGAGGATCTGAATTACTCCGTAAAGTATAAAGACAGTCTCCCAATAAAAGACTTAAGACTAGGACTAGGACTAGGACTAGGAGTACATGCAATTGTTCCTTGAAAAAAATTAACATTTATAATGGTCATAAGAAGTAAAATTTTACTTGACACAACAAAACATACTGTCCACTTGGTTTCTTGGATCTATCTTATACCATTTGTATTCCTTGACAGAGACGTGTCTTTCAACAAACTGACAGGGGATCTTCCCAATTCTATTCGTTCTTTGTCAAATCTATCAAGTCTGTAAGTGTTAAACAATCTCTTCAAAGAAAGCTTCTACTTTGCATTAGCTTTACAACGATGATGGATTCATTTTACCTGCTTTGCAGTTATATGCAAAACAATCAGTTAACAGGTTCTGTCAATGTTCTCCGTGGGCTAAGCCTTACTACATTGTAAGTGAACTGTCAGACAATAGTTCGACTTCTATTCATGCTTGCTTGATAACTAATAACTTTTTCTAAACAGAAACATAGCAAACAACAATTTCAGTGGTTGGATACCAAAAGAATTCAGTTCCATTCCAGATCTAACGTATGTTCCAAGTCTTACTTCACTTCTCTATGGAAATTGTCATTGTTGGGTTCTAATGACTTGCTGTAAATGCAATCAGACTTGACGGAAACTCATTTGCCAACGGACCTGCTCCCCCACCCCCACCTTTTATGCCACCGCCCCCTCAAAGGCCACGGAATCGTCCTAAGCATCCTCAGGGGCCAGGAGATGCACCTAAATCTTCAGAAAGCCCCAACATTCAAAGTAACAAGAAGCAAGGTCTTGGGACAGGTCCGCTTGTGGGCATAATTGCTGGATCGGTAGTTGCTGTTTTATGTGTGTTTTTGCTTTTGGTATGCTGCATGTGCAATGCTCGGAAAAGAACTGACGATGCCAGCAGTGAATCAAAAGATTTTGTTGGACCTCTAACAGTAAACATCGAGAGAGGTATGGCACTTTTTATGCTGTATATTGTCATGTTGAGTACACTTCTTGATTGATGCTAGATAAATATAGATTATTCAGTTAGCTAAGATGCTACTTTTTGTTCGAGGGTAACCTTTGACTGGACCACTGTTTGATTGATCTGGAAACCATTAATTGAAGACACTGGTGATGCTTAAGCATTTATTGTAGTTGAATTATGACCAGAGCTTGAACAATTGGAATTTTCTCCCTTTGCATGCACTCTTCAGTCTCAAGATCATTATAGTTGTGTAATCAAGTTTGGTAGTTAGGACAGACATAATATAATGGAAGAAACCTGGAAAAGATGGGTTTTTTATGAATATATATAATGGCCTCATTTAGCTATAATTATATCAGGTTTCTGGTTCAGAAGAGTACACAATTACATAACTCTGATATTCTGGTCCTTGATAGTTGATATCCTCACTGTTCTCTTTGTTTTTGTTTTCTAGCTTCTAGCAGGGAAATCCCAGAGCAGATTGAAGATACGTCTATAGCAACTGCAAAACTCCCACCTCCTGAGAAAATGACTCCTGAGAGAGTTTACGGTAAAAATGGTTCTATGAGAAAGACAAAGGTCCCCATAACCGCAACACCTTATACTGTTGCTTCTCTCCAAGTTGCTACTAATAGTTTCTGTCAAGATTCTCTTCTGGGTGAGGGTTCACTTGGTCGTGTTTATAAGGCTGATTTCCCAAATGGAAAGGTACAGTGTGCTTCTAGTAATATCAAATCTATATACTTGACTGCAAACTATTTTAATGCATTATGAACCTGTGTAGTGTCATTTATCAATAGATCAGGGTTGTTACATTCTTTATAAATGATATAGCTATGAGGCCAAGTCCTAGTGCTTTTGTTGAATATTTAGGTAGTGGTCTATGAGTATACATGTTTTTCAGACTCTCTGCATGACAGTTGTTTGTTAGTCATCCTGTGTACTGCACCTGAGTTGTGTGTTATGATTACAGGTTCTTGCTGTTAAAAAGATAGATAGCGCCGCACTTTCTTTACAGGAAGAAGACAATTTCCTTGAGGCTGTTTCGAGCATGTCACGGCTAAGGCATCCAAATATCGTGCCATTGACAGGATATTGTGCTGAACATGGGCAAAGGCTTCTTGTCTACGAGTACATTGGAAATGGAACACTTCATGATATGTTGCACTTCTCTGATGAAATGAGCAGGAAGCTTACATGGAACATCCGTGTAAGGATAGCACTAGGCACTGCTCGAGCACTTGAGTAAGTTTGAACCACACTGCACTTTGTACTCCAAGGTTATGGCAGAGGATGCATATCATGTCTTCAAAATTTCTTGTAGGTACCTGCATGAGGTGTGCTTGCCATCTGTTGTTCATAGAAATTTTAAGTCTTCCAACATTCTACTAGATGAGGAGCATAATCCACACCTATCTGACTGTGGACTTGCTGCCTTGACTCCAAATACTGAAAGACAGGCAAGTAACACACATCTCTTCTACTGAACTTGTTCAAATACCCATTTTTGGAATCTGTAGTTTCTACTTGGTCCATGGATTAACTAATTAGCCTGTAACTGCAGGTTTCAACTGAAGTATTTGGATCCTTTGGATATAGTGCCCCAGAGTTTGCCATGTCTGGCATTTATACTGTAAAGAGTGATGTGTACAGTTTTGGAGTGGTAATGTTAGAGCTATTGACAGGTCGGAAGCCACTAGACAGGTATGTGATCTAGCTTGTATCCAATCCTGGTTCGTTGCATCTTGTAAGAAGTTGAAATAGCCTTCGGATGGTTATTGCAGTTCCAGAGAGAGGTCAGAACAGTCTCTTGTTAGATGGGCTACCCCTCAGCTTCATGATATTGATGCACTTGCTAGGATGGTTGATCCAGCATTAAATGGAATGTACCCAGCTAAATCACTCTCTCGTTTTGCGGACATAATTGCACTTTGCGTTCAGGTATATTCTTGATTTGTGACACATGTCATGTTGTTTATCTGTAACAGCCAAACTCTCATGGTGGCCTTTTTTTTTTTTGAAAAAAAATCATTCGTAAAGATTAGAGATACTGTTTTGCAGAATAGTTCCAAATTTGTTAATATTTCGAGTCTACTACTTAGTTGGGTGCTTAACCACATAAAATCATTCGCCATAAAGTTTTATTGGTTCATTTGGGCTCCTATTTTTCCTTAACCACATAAAACCACATATACTAAGAATGTTTTAAATCTTTTGTTTCTGCAGCCTGAACCAGAGTTCCGTCCACCCATGTCAGAGGTTGTCCAGCAACTCGTGCGCTTGATGCAGAGGGCTAGCATAGTAAGGCGGCAATCAGGAGAAGAGCTAGGATTTTCATACAGAGCCCCAGAACGAGATGGAGACCTGAGAGACCTTTCCTTCTAAGCAAGTGCTGCCATGATACAAGCGAAGGAGTTGGGAGGCTCAATTTGCAAGGAAAATATCTGAAGCACTCATATAGTCATATGACTGGAGAACTCAAGCTAATCACAACAATTCAGGACCGAATGGGTTTGAGAAGATAATTTTGGTACTTATTGTTCCAACCTTTTCTTTTTCCATTTGTCTACATTCATCCCGTTTTCCAGTGAGTATACTTGCTGCTGTATCTAAACTGAGGCCTGAGGGTCTGAGGCTCAAATCTTTGGTGGTGTATAGCTGATTATTGGTAGAGAAGAAGGAAAAGAAATGTAACATGGTTGATGCTCTGTTAAGTTTTAATGACATAAATTTTTTAGACCTCACTACAGTCATTCATTCACATATACTGGAAAGATTGCTTTGGTTTCCAACCAATATGGTATAAAACCTCTCGTTTCAGTTCAGTCCAGTTTGGTTCCTACCTCATGTTCTTCATTTTGTTCCTGGAACAAGAACATGGTACCCAATTCCTACCTCCTGTTCTTCCTATGTTCCTGAAACATTAAGAACAGGGTATCATAATACACAAATGCCAATTTCATACTTTGTTGGAATTTGGTCCTTTATATGAAGACCATGACATCTGATGCGTGGATCGTCACCATCCCTCAATGTGCAATTGCAACTATACAGCTCTCAAGTATGTCCGTGTAATCACCATACTAAAGTAGACTTGCAGCAGCAATTCCTATATCTGACAGGTGGAGGTGGTCCTAAACTGCTGTTGCTAACTGTGTTTTGTGAATCCATGTTTGCAGATCGTAAATACACCGAGCATCACTGATGCCAAAAATCAGAGGTCTAATGGAGATCAGATCTTCAGGTGAAGAATGTAGGCATACATACCCTCCTCACCCATCTCTGTCCTTTATCAAGTTGCCAATCATCTTGCCAAGAGGCACGGTGCCCTTGGCCATGATCTCCAGCCTCGAGGTGTTGGAGGCGTTCCCGAACAGTGCGAGGCCGAACATCAAGAGCTCCGGCAGGAACAGTCTGGATGAGAGGAAACCGTGCCAGTAGTGCGGCTCCAGGTCGAAGAAGGCGTTGAAGAAGCCGCGCGTTCCCTCGAGGTCCAGCTTCAGCAGGACGTCCATGCCGAAGCAGAAGAACTCCCTCTGCCGCCGCCTGTTGGCTGGCCACAGCTGCTTCCACACCTCGGCGGAGAGCGCGTCCCCTGCCAGGCCGCCCATGCCGTTGCCCGTGTCGAGGAACCTCACGATGGCGTCCGCCACGATGGGCGCGGTGGCGAGCGTGCGCGCCACCATGTAGCCCGTGGACGGGTGCACCATCCCGGCCGTGCCGCCGATGCCGACCACCCTCTGCGGCAGCACGGGCAGCGGGCCTCCCATGGGGATGACGCAGCGCTCGTCCTCCTCGACGCTCCGGACGCGTATCCCGAGGTGCCTGAGGCGCGCGGCCATGCGCTCCTGGATGTCGTCCATGGCGAGCCCCGGGCGCGCGACCAGGGACGTCTCCTCGAGGAAGATCCTTGTGGGGGAGAATGGCATGGCGTAGAGGAAGGTGGGGATGCGGCGGTTGCGCTCCCTGATCTCCGTCCCCTTGGGGAGGTGGGAGTCGCGCCAGTCCATGAAGAGCATCTTGTCGATGTCGAACGGGTGGCCGTCGACCTCGGCGAGGATGCCGTAGGCGACCTGGTAGCCCGGGTTGTAGGGCTTGTCGTACTGGACGAGGCAGCGCGAGAAGCCGGTGGCGTCGAGCACGACGCTGGCCGGGACGGCGACGCCGTCGTCGCAGATGATGAGGGAGGAGGCGTCGTAGTGGACGGCCTTGGCGACCTTGGCCTGGTGGA
>JAKNSH010453146.1:0-11494 GCA_027790015.1 Cymbopogon flexuosus
CGGCCATCAGGCTCTTCGAGGATATTTATCATCGTGGTTAGGGTCTCCAACAGCCCAGCTAATGTTACTGCACAAAGTTGCAAGCTGATGTTAGAGCTTCTGTTTGTACTTTGTTAACATTTATATAGTACTAGTGCATTCCAAATTATAAGTCGTTCTGGCTTTTCTAAATTCATAACATTTACTATATATCTAGATATATTGTATAATTAGATGCATAGCAAAAGCTATGTATATAGAAAAGTCAGAACGACTTATAAATTGAAATGGAGGGAGTACATAATAACAAGTTTCATTAAATTAATTGTTGAATACATTTTCATAATAAGTTTATTTGAAGATACAAATGTTGCTAATATTTTCTATAAATCTAGTTCAGTTTAAGAAAAATTGTCTTAGATATCTTTTTGTGATAAGAGGGAGCATGCTCTTTCATATTTGTAAATGACTGATCCATGTTTTGTATTTTTCTTTTATACTCACACCTTCAGATCAGCTAAGGAATTCGACACCGTGTTGGGGACGGCCTCGCCAAGAAAAATTAAATCTTGTGTTAGTTCATTGAAAATGTTCTGCTCCCCCTTTCCATGCATCCACGTCTTACACCACTTGTGCCAAAATGTAATCGTATGTTTGCCATTCTTTGCGTATTTTCTGAGTGCAACTTATAATCATCCATGCGCGTTCCGAAGGTGGAGGAAAAGCCGATAACTTTCACATGGCGATCCGTCGTCCTGACTATCAGATAATGGGAACTTGGATCACAGATATTGCTCTTTTTTCTTTTCTTTTTTTGATTGAATACCCAAAGTGGAGGAACTGTGTCAATTCTCGGTGAGCAGCTGTTGAAAGAATCCGAATCAACAATAATCAACACGCAACGGTTCTACCCTTGGATATTCGCTGCGGGCAAAGCGTTGTTACTATCTCGGATGGCTTCTGCTTACCTGTAAGCATATCTTACAATCGTGGGAATTGCCCATGATACGCACTCGATTATGCGAGCATATATAAAGATGTTTTCTAATGACCATTACAAATTTGTTTCTATAGATCATTGGCACGTACACTTAAGGCAAATAATTCAGGTATGAGGAAACACAAGTATGTATTATGTAGATTATTATTCTAATAGAAATATATCAATAGTTGCATTTTGGACGATGTAAATATACTGTTGTGAGAGTCTATATGCGGAAACATTCGTTAAAGAGAGTTGCTATATCTCTTTTACGAGAAAAGTAACTAATATTTCTTGCAATGTCCTAAACTCTTAGATCATCATCGTAGGGTGGGATCTGTCATCATCACAGATAACAGAAAACAAATAACAATTGGATGGTGTGTGTTGGCACAGAAAACAGAGAACAAAGGACAACAAACTAGGGATGAAAGTGGTATGGATAATCCTCCGCACCGATCCGCTCTGAATCCGATTTTTAAGCATGTGGAGAAGTGTTTTTAATATCCGTACGGATGTGGATAATCCGAATCCGATTATGTGCGGATGCGATGTAGGATATGGTATTGGCGAAATCCGGTGGATATGGATTATCTGATAAATAAACGCGGATAATCTAATACTTCTAATAGGATAATCCGAATTTTTAAGAGGCCAAGCGGCAAGAATACAAGTTAGCTCGGCCTATTATTATATTGTAGCCCACATGTCAACTATATACACTAATTTAAGTATCTATTTACAATACATGGAATGGTAATCACTTGATTGTCTATATGCCTAATTGCCGTGGTGGTTAATTACGAGTAATCAACAACGTACGTCGGACACATATTAGCATAGCACGACAGTAGTTGTGGTTTGATGGTGATTATTTTATTTTGAATTGTATTGTTGTTTTATTACTTTGGTTAATCAATTGTTTTTTATCATAAAAAATAATATGTTAGTACATATTATCCGACTTAGGAAAGTCCGCTTCCGCTCCGGTACCGGTCCGAAACCGTATCATTTCCGACATCTAAAAAATCTGTATTCGCATTCGAATTCGTGTAGTATCCGATCCGCTCCGAATCCAATGACAAAAAAGATTAGGATACAGAGAACCTATTATCCGCTCCGATTCGATCCGTTTTCATCCCTACAACAAACAATTTTTTTTTCTATGGAAAGACAAAGACAATAAACAATTTTTTCTTTAGAAACACGTCGTAAGATGAAAGAGAGGAATTTCTTTCAACAGATAAATAGGAAATGTGGTAAAGTATATTTTTGCAAAAAAGAGAGTAAAGTATATTTTTCAATCTCCAAGTTGCGGTGAGTTCGGTTTTCAAACCTGAACTTTGAAATCGAGTAAAAACAATGGTCCACTGGCAGGTGAATTTGGTGCGATCTCTAGAACTCATAATTAATTTATTTTTAGTATATATAAAATATGAAAGGAGTACCAAATTATTTCTAAAAATATTACCTACATATTTAGAAGGGCGGGCCTGTGCAAGCGGTAAAGTTTTACCGCCTCTAACCAAAAGGTCCTCAGACCCCACAATGCGAGAGCCTACGGCACTGGACACGACCTTTTTTTTATTATCTACATATTTACTCTCTATAGGTTCTAGATTTTTTTTACTTATCTAGATATGCATCTAGACATACTGTATATTTAAGTGTATACTCCGTCCCAAATTAAGTTTATATTTAAGTGTATTCTAGTAGTTTTGAGTTTTCGTGTCTCAAGTTTGATTCGATTTCAAAAAAAAATACGTGCAATATTTGTATCTCTAAATAAATTTATTAAAAAATAGATTTAAAAATATTTTTGATGATATTAATTATGAGACATAAATATTGATATTTTTAATATATATTTAGTTACAGTAATTTCATACGAGTTTAATAGAACATGTTGGGTTCTTAAACTTATTGGCCTGATTTGTCGATTATGTTATTATAGTGTTTTTTTCTCACAACAAAATATTATGAGCCAACTTATCATCCATAGAAACTAAAATGTGAGCCAATTTGTCGATCGTTCTAAAATGTATTGAATTTAACGCAGCATACGGACACGGACTCACTCGCTAACAAACAAAATTCCGGGCCCACGGGCCTCCACCAAGAAACCTGTGGGCGAGCCGGAGGAGCAACGGAGCCACTTGGATGATGGGCTTTCACCGCCACAGTCCGAGTTGGAAGGAAGGGATATACGACGAATCCACCCAGCACAAGCGGCAGTCCCGTCCCGTCCTATAAATAGCAGCAAAACCACAGGAGAGAGACTGAGAGAGAGAGAGAGAGAGAGAGGAGGGTCCTCTCCGCCTCCGCTCCGTCCCAGGAAACCCGGTATAGCATCGAAGGAACGTTTTTTGTCGTGTTGATTGATCTCCTTCCCTTCCGCCCCGTCCTGCCTTCTGGCCTCACCCCCCAGGAAAAAAAGTGAGGTGCTTTCCTCTCCTCTCCCTTCGATCCAGTGGGTTTGCCGTCTATTTCCTAGATCTTGTTTACGCATTTGTCCATCTTGGAGTGGCACAGTGCCTAGGCTCCCACAGCGGCTGATTGCTGTGGGTTTTGATCATACTTTTTATTTTTATTTTTTTGCATTCGAGAAAACCCCGTGCTTTCTTGGAATCCGCGTGCTTAGGGCTGGGTGGTTCGTCTTCTCGGTTCAAGAACATGTCGAAATCCGTGGGATGGGAGGGATTTCAGTGGGGTTTTCTCTTCTCTTTTGATGGGAATCGTGGGTGTTGATCTGTGTGGATTCTTTTTCTGTTACAGGGGGCGAGAAGGAAAGGGGAGTCCTTTTGGGAGAGGGACTCCAGGAGATGGCGCGCAATGCGGTGGACAAGGCGACGTCCATCGACGCGCAGCTCCGGCTGCTGGCCCCGCAGAAGCTCTCCGACGACGACAAGCTTGTCGAGTACGACGCCCTGCTCCTCGACCGGTTCCTCGACATCCTACAGGACCTGCATGGCGAGGACATCAGGGAGACGGTATATAAATGCTCCGATTGATTCCTGCCCGTGGTGCTATTTGTTGCTTTATTTTCGGTGCCGGCGATTGATTTAGGTGGTAGATAGATCGATCATGCTTGAAAATCTGTTTATACTGCCATGCATGCTGGGTCGCGATAGCAGGAGAATCAGACAGAGCATCTGGGCCTTGTCCGTTGTGTGTTTATGTGGTGATCTTCTTCCAATCTGTTTAGGTATTGCTCTCTGGTGATGGAAGTTAGTGCTGCATTTAACAAATCATTGTAGCAGTGGGGCTCCACCCATTTGTTCTACAGGTTCTGATCAATACTGTACTAGTAGTACCCATGATGTTCAAACCTGGTGGGGTTATCATGATGTGTGGAGCACTTACACTACAATCATAGCCTTTTGGTACTCTCAACTTATTATGCCCTTTGTGAACTATTATTGTTGCTGATACGAGATAGTTTGCAGATCAAATTTATTGTCTTTCTATGCATAAATATAGTATGATAAAATGGTAAAGGCCACCTTTTACAATGCATCGACCTATCACATATGCTATTTTACATTATCATTTTACCACTCAAGTAAGTCCCATCTCCACGCCCATTTTTAGATATCTGCAGGCCAATATTTGCTTAACATTCTGATAGGTGGATTGATTACTTTGCTTATTCGTTGCACAGCAATTCCAGTTTGTTCACCAACTCACTCTAAATTCAATACAATTTATATTTCCCTTTCTTGTGAATAGGTGCAAGAATGCTATGAGTTAGCTGCTGAGTATGAAAATAAGCTTGACCCCAAAATGCTGGATGAGATTGGGAATGTGCTGACCAACTTGGATCCTGGAGACTCCATTGTCATAACCAAGTCATTCTCACACATGCTTATCCTAGCAAACTTGGCTGAGGAGGTACAAATTGCATACCGTAGGAGAATAAAACTGAAGAAGGGTGACTTTGTTGATGAGAACTCAGCAACAACTGAGTCAGACATCGAGGAGACGTTAAAGAGGCTTATGCATCAGCTTAAGAAGTCCCCTCTGGAGGTACTTGATGCTCTCAAGAATCAAACTGTTGACCTTGTTCTGACTGCACATCCAACTCAGTCAGTCCGGAGATCACTGCTCCAAAAGCACGGCAGGTTAGTCTTGAAGCTTTCTGAATTGTTAGATCTCAGGATTTACTTGATGGAATTGAATAATTGCTATGCAGAAATGTTTGGTTCTGTTAATGCATTATGCATCAGAGCAATCAGCAATGCAGTTTGCTCACACTGAATTTCACATACTGCTTTCATGATGTTTATTTGTCCACTTTTCTTTTATGTGCAAGTATTCCTTGCATGGTTTTGCTGTAGTCTGCCTTTTAAGAAACATCAGGAATACAAAAAGGAAAAAAATCTCGTGGCATGTTGAATCATATGTTATATATATATACTTATATGTGCCTTTCAATGCCTTATATTCTTCGCCTTTCAATGTGCAGGATAAGAAACTGTTTAACTCAACTTTATGCAAAGGACATCACTCCAGATGAGAAACAGGAACTTGATGAAGCACTTCAAAGAGAGGTAATTTACTTAGATATTTTGGTATATTAGTGTTGTACAATACTATCTTTGTAGTAGTTAATCAGGAAAACTGCCACCTTCACTAAATATCTATCTATCTATTACTCTTATAAAGATAAACCCCACCAGATGAATTCTCTCTTCATCCAAGGTGTCCATATCATTCCCCACTAAGTAACCTTACTAAAAGTTCTATCTATTCATGCAAGGTGTTCACATCATTCCTCACTAAGTCAATACAAGGTGTCCACATCATTTCCCACTAAATCCATGTCATCCATTATTAATTACAAAAAATGCGCATGTCATCTCTATCATGTGAAATACTAAAAATCTTTAATCTATTGACATACAAGCCATCTACATAAGCTATTTATTTATAATGTAATCAAATATTCTATTGGTTTTTCTTCTATTATCTTACGGATTTTATACTAGATTTGATACAATAAAATAGCAAGTCAAATTCAAATATATGTATACACATATGTAGAATATCTATAGTAATGCTATGTATTATAATAGATTTATTTTTAAGAAAATCCCGCAGCAACGCGCAGGGTATACTCCTAGTTTATATGATTCTAATATCCTGTTCCACTTCTTTTCTACAGATTCAAGCTGCCTTTAGAACTGATGAAATCAGGCGGGCGCCTCCTACTCCGCAGGATGAAATGCGTGCTGGAATGAGTTATTTTCATGAGACTATATGGAAGGGTGTACCCAAGTTCTTACGCAGGGTCGACACTGCTCTTAAGAACATTGGCATAAATGAGCGGTTGCCATATAATGCCCCTATCATTCAGTTTTCTTCTTGGATGGGTGGTGATCGTGATGGTACATGGCATTCCTCTCCCTTTTTTTGGATAGTATATTTGGTGATGCGCCGAATCATGCAACTGTAGTTCACAAGAAAGAAGTGCATATATATAACTTAAACTGATGTCCACGACAGGGAATCCAAGAGTCACACCAGAGGTTACAAGGGATGTATGCTTGTTGGCTAGAATGATGGCTGCTAATTTGTATAATGCCCAGATAGAGGACCTGATGTTTGAGGTAAAAATAAGGACATATATTTTATCTGAATTTTGTAGTGATATTAGTCTAACAAGAATTCTTTTTATCACATGCAGTTATCTATGTGGCGCTGCAGTGACGAGTTACGTGTAAAGGTCGATGAGTTATGCCGTTCCTCCAAGAAGGATACCACAAAACACTATATAGGTGCAGATTATATTATAATATTTTTGTTAAACATATATATTATATCAACATCCTTGCCTTCCATCTGCTGCAAAATATTAACCAAACTAGTCGCCCACCTGTTCATTCCAACAGATTAAATATGAATAGCTTTACATTTTATATACTATCTCCATCCAGAAAAGAATGCAGCTCTAGTTCTACTCTTAGTCAAACAATCAAAAGTTTGACCAAGTTTATAGAAAAGAGTACCAATAATTATGACACCAAACAGATATACTACTATGAAAATATATTTCACGGCAAATCTAATGATACTTACTTGGTATCATAAATATTGATATATTTTTTTGGCACAAAGTTAGTCAAACTTGGGATGGTTTGACTTGGTACTACACTAGAATTGCATTCTTTTCCTGATGGATGGAGTATCATATTGCTTATGATTAATATGGATCCTCATCATAACCTTAAATGTGGTTCTGATATGATAGTTCATTCTGTGATTTCACTGCATGAATCTATGCTGCTGAAGACTAATCTGAGACATGCAGATCAGGATTCTAGTCTTAGTGGTTCTTACCCAAGTCAGCATTTGGGGGAAAATAGGCATGGCAAATCCATATTCAAAAGGGTTGGACTGTAAGAATCATAAACAGTTACCTTGCAACAAAAGGCATTTAAGGATTTGAAACTTACAATAAAACTAATGTATTTTATCTATTAGATTAATAAATATGATCATGAAGCAATATTATATTAAGAAATAGCTATGTCATCAGGACTCAGGAATTGCATGGATATATGTGCTTTTTTTTTGCCAACATAGGCTGCATTTGAATCATGTTTCGTTCTTTGGATTGGTTTCTGGGACATGTGGATGTCTATTCTGTCGTTCTACTATGTTTAATATTGGAAAGAACCATGTCACTATGGAGTTATTTTTCTAAAGACAATTTCTTTCTATTTTCATGCAGACTGATATTTAGGATTACATTTTTGGCAGCAACTGACATGATATTGATGCATGCTATTTTTGCTATTCCTTTAGATTAATGCAGCCAGTTAGACAAAACTACGTGAAGTTAATACATGCTAACATGCTTTTCCTGGATGCAGAGTTCTGGAAACAAGTTCCCCCCAGTGAACCTTACCGTGTGATTCTGAGTGATGTCAGAGACAAACTCTACAACACGCGTGAACGAGCACGCCATTTATTAGCTAGTGGGTTTTCTGAAATTCCAGAGGAAGCAACCTTCACTGATGTTGAACAGGTATGTATAGAGAAAACAGTAGTGTTCATTTGGTGTTCCTGGCTAGGATAAAAAATTAATCTGTACCATACACTTTTAGTGTTATATTAGGATTGGATTCTATCACTCTATGGTGTGCAGTAAAGGTTGAAACATTCCCAAGATAAAGGATCTTGTAACTGTCTCCCTATGTTTTATGGATTCTTGTCTTGATTGAATCTTTTTTCTCTTGCAGTTCTTGGAGCCTCTTGAGCTCTGTTACAGATCTCTCTGTGCCTGTGGTGATCGCTCTGTTGCAGATGGAAGCCTTCTTGACTTCTTACGGCAAGTGTCTACATTTGGACTATCCCTTGTTAGACTTGATATCAGGCAAGAATCTGATCGACATACTGATGTTCTGGATGCTATAACTGAATACCTCGGCATTGGATCATACCGTAAATGGACAGAGGAGAAACGCCAAGAATGGCTACTCTCGGAACTTAATGGAAAGAGGCCATTATTTGGTCCTGACCTTCCCAAGTCGGATGAGATTGCTGATGTTCTAGATACTTTTCATGTATTATCTGAACTTCCTTCAGACAGCTTTGGTGCATATGTAATATCTATGGCGACAGCTCCCTCAGATGTTCTTGCTGTTGAGCTCTTGCAGCGTGAATGTCATGTGAAAAAACCACTGAGAGTTGTGCCATTGTTCGAAAAACTGGCAGATCTTGAGGCAGCACCCGCAGCTTTAGCTCGGCTATTCTCTGTCGAATGGTACAGAAACAGGATCGATGGCAAGCAGGAAGTGATGATCGGGTATTCAGATTCTGGCAAGGATGCTGGTCGTTTCTCTGCTGCTTGGCAACTGTACAAGGCTCAAGAGGAGCTCATTAATGTTGCTAAGCTGTATGGGGTTAAGTTAACTATGTTTCATGGACGAGGTGGGACTGTGGGAAGAGGTGGGGGCCCTACCCATCTTGCTATACTATCACAACCTCCAGAAACTATTCATGGATCACTTAGGGTAACTGTTCAAGGTGAAGTCATTGAACAATCTTTTGGAGAGGAGCATTTGTGCTTTAGAACCCTGCAACGTTTCACAGCTGCTACTCTTGAACATGGTATGCATCCTCCAATTTCGCCAAAACCAGAATGGCGTGCTTTAATGGATGAAATGGCTATTGTTGCCACAAAGGAATACCGGTCAATTGTGTTTGAAGAACCACGCTTTGTTGAGTATTTCCGCCTTGTAAGTCTTCTGTTTTCTTTGTTTGTGTTTTCCTTTTCTACACACCTTGACTTGTCTTTATATTGTTATTATGCAAATACCACTATGAGACTTTAATTCTAGCTTTTATTTAGTGATTGGCATTTCACTCTTGTTTTTGTTAATTGGGATTTCATCTAGCCTAAAGGTTAATATACTGTTTCATTATCGTTTTTTTACTGTCATGTCATGTCAATGGGTCTGGGTCAATTTTTCTGCGTAACTAATCCTGGCATTTGTGTATGTCTTTCGAATAGGCAACACCAGAGATGGAATATGGTAGGATGAATATTGGAAGCAGACCATCGAAAAGAAAGCCAAGTGCAGGCATTGAATCACTGCGTGCAATCCCTTGGATCTTTGCTTGGACGCAGACTCGGTTCCACCTACCAGTGTGGCTTGGTTTTGGTGCAGCATTCAAGCATGTCTTGGATAAGGACATAAGGAATCTTCAAACCCTTCAAGAGATGTACAATCAGTGGCCATTTTTCAGGGTTACAATAGACTTGGTTGAGATGGTGTTTGCCAAAGGTGATCCTGGTATAGCGGCTCTGTATGACAAGCTTCTAGTTTCAGAGGATTTGTGGTCATTTGGCAAGCGTCTTAGAGACAACTATGAAGAAACAAAGCACCTTCTCCTACAGGTGATTGTCTTAAATCTTCTTGCATCTGTTATGGACTGCATGATTGCATGTATGCCTCTACCAGGCTCGACCATTGTGCATCTGAATGAGTAGATAATTAAGTTAATTCGTAAATTTATATCCACATTGTGCCCAACTACTTCGAGAAAATGTTTAGATACAGTTCAGACTGGTAGATAAACAAGGAGAAAATGGTACTGGCAATAGGATGTTCATTCACCGGATCCTTTCTTGTCTCACACACTGCATTGTGACCTGGTGAATTTCAGGTTGCTGGGCACAAAGACCTTCTGGAGGGCGACCCTTACCTGAGGCAGAGGCTGTGCATCCGTGACTCTTACATCACCGCGCTGAACGTTTGCCAAGCTTACACGCTGAAGCGCATCAGGGACCCTGGCTTCCAGGTGAACCCGGGGCCTCACCTGTCGAAGGACATCATGGACATGGGCAAGCCAGCCTCGGAGCTCGTGAAGCTCAACACCACAAGCGAGTATGCCCCGGGACTGGAGGACACCCTCATCCTGACCATGAAGGGCATCGCTGCTGGAATGCAGAACACCGGCTGAAAGAACAAGAAACCAGTGCCTTGTTTATTCTTAGTTGATGTATCTATCTTAGGGGATCATGGCGATGTATCTATCGTAGGGGATCAATCATGGTGTGAACTGGTTAACAAGACGGGGTGCACACCTGGATATGGGATTACTATATGCTTATATCGAACTCCTATCCTATGTATGCATATCCATGTTGCTTGAGCCTGCAGTAACTTGGTTAAGGAATGCGTAGGTCATCTTGTTACCGGGAAGATAACTCTGAGCTGTGTGCTGCAATACTTGTTACTGAATGCTTGGACCATTGCATCTTCTGTCGTGCGGTATCTTGTGGAATACTACTACTGCTATGTCTCATGTCCAGACTCCAGGACAAATGGACAGGCTACAGTCTACAGAGGCGAGCAGCGTTTATCACGCACCCGCAGCGGCCCCCTGGAAGCCCGTGGACGTGCACGCGCAACAGGGACTGTCATAATTCAATTTCCTTTCTTTTTCCTAATTTTATTACACTAGCAATCTAGCATCTACAACATCAAGTCAGCTAGAGCTAATAGTGTATATACTGTATTTATTTAAACCTGTAGATGTTAACACGTGTTATAAAAACATATCAAATTTGGTTTAGCATAAAACAAAGTGATCTATGTAATTTGAAACGGATCAACCAAGCCCGATTGTTGCTTCTTTATCTTCAGTAGTACTGCTACTATTCCAAGTTGATTAATGTATACGGTCTGACTGAGTTGTGGGAGTGGCCGTATCTAGTCTAGGAATGATAACGTGGTGCGTTTCCGTTGCGCTCGAATTTATGCGTCCTGGCCCCTTGGGGCCCTTGTCGCATGGCTCCATGTCTCCGCTCGGGGGTCCCCGGCGCTCCGGCCCGTACTTACCGTAACTCGCTCGCTCATGTTCGGTCGGTCACACTTGTACAGTACAGTTACAGTATGACCAAATCACTTGGGGGGGGGAGCGAGGTCCGACGAACATGCACAGGTCAGGGCTTCAGTCCACGCATTCATTCATTCGCCTTGCCAGGCACAGCGCAGCGCGCGAAAAGGAGGGCCCACGCCG
>JAKNSH010453315.1:0-16685 GCA_027790015.1 Cymbopogon flexuosus
CGAGTAAAAAAATAATAAACTACTAAAAAACGCGCACAAAATAATCCCGAGAGGAGAACCCAAAAAAACAAAAATCCCCAAAGCTGCCTCTGCCTCCTCCAGCTGCTCCACCTCCCCCCTCCCATGCCTCCTCCCCTCGCCGCCGCCGCCGCTGCTGCTGCCGCCGTTGAGAGAACCAGGACTACGGGCGGGCGGAGCACTGGCTTCCTGCGGACCCGCCGCCGCTCCACGGGCGCTCGCTAGCCGTCGCGGGGTCGCCCTGTGAGCCCTGATCGGCAGGTGCTGTGCGGCGGGGCGGGGGGTCGGTCGGCGGCGGGCGGGTTTGTAGGCGGGCGGTGGCTGTGGCGGTAGCAGGCGATGGCCCCGGCGAAGAGGAAGCGCGCGGCGGCTGCGGCGGCCGCGGCGGCTGCTGCCGCGGCCAAGTGGAAGGTCGGCGACCTCGTGCTCGCCAAGATGAAGGGCTTCCCGGCCTGGCCGGCTATGGTGAGTGCTTCGTCTCGACAGCTCCTCCTGCTCTGCTCGCTGATCTGTGACTGCCTAGTGGTATGGCCGGCCTGGGGTCCGGGGATTCTGGGTCTGGGCGGGGGTTTCTCGCTTAGGGTTTGGTGGGGGGCTTGGAAGGCCGGCCCCTGGGGGCTGCCCGGCGGTCGGTTTGGTTAAATCTTAGGTTTTTACATGGTCTCGTACCCGATTTGGCCATTTTAGCTGTTCATCCGCGCTGATTTTGCCCTCCGTGTTGCTGCGTAGAGCAGGGAATTTGTGCGAGCAGGGTTTTGGTTACCACATGCTCAAGAAAGATAGGATCTTTAGTAAAAGAAATCCCTTTCTGTTACTTTCTGCTGAGCTTTAGGGACTAGGGGCTGATTTCTACTGCGTTTTTTGGCCTAGCTTGGTTCGTTTCTTGGTGATTTATTTGTTTACATGTTGGGTTCTTATAGAGATCTGGTGCTACTTGTGATTTATGGCATGGGGGCTGTGTAGGATTTGGGTGATTACTGATTAGCGGCCATCTTCCTTGTGTTTGGATTCGCAGTTAGATTTCCACCCAATTTGACCTATGGATTTCATAGCTTAGTAGTGGTTAACTGGTTATGGATATGGACTTCGTTCTTGGGGATCTGGCTCTTTGTACTTCCTCTTTATAACTAGAGATGCCAGGATATTCCTAGGTTCCATGAGGCGGCACTATGTCATTTCATTTTTTATCACTTCTGAAGTAGCATAAGATTTTCTTCTTGAATGTTATCGAACTTTTGTAATTACATTGCTTTTCATCAGTAATGAAATTCGGATTCATCCGTAGTGGAAAAAATAGCATAAGATTTGTTGTTTTTTTTTTGTCTATGGTGTTCATATTATGTGCAATATTATGATTATTATATGTATGCATGCTTCTATACCACAGAGTGGTCTGCAACTAAGTGCGTGTTGAATGTTCTCTCATGTTTTGTTTTAAATTCGTATCAAGGGTTAAATAAGCTAAGATGTCCTCTATTTGTATTGGTATTGGTAGTCTCACCACATGTGTCATATGTTTAGCAACTCTATGTAGATTCTTCTGAGTTTATAGAGATCTTCTGACTTTGTATATGCCTGTTTGGTGATATAAAAGATCTAATTCATTTTTCTAGCCTTCCATATAGGTCGTTCTAGTTTTTTCTTTTGTGATTCCTTTTCTCTATAATTTCTCCCTCACTTAAAAACGCTCACTCTGACATTTGTTAAACCACTTTGCAAGTATTCTTAATCCTTCTCATTGCAGCACCCTTATTGAACATTTGAACACATAATTGTTGATTTATTTCAGTAAGTCTTCTGTTTGGTTGCTGGGATGGAATTTTTTTGGTAATGTGCCATTCCTGTATTCTGTTCCATTGCATGAAAATAAAAATGGTTAAATATATTTCATTGGGGAGATCCATTTTGAAGTTGATTTAAACAAAAAATATGGTTAGTCATTTGTTTTGTTTAAATTAGTGGTGCTTGCTGCACATGTCAAAATATTGCACATCAGGGATTGTAAAAGACTACAAAAGCTTGTCCCGCATGCTTGCAGAGTAAGATAAAATGTAGGGCCCATAATGCTGCGACTTAAGTGTGTGGGTTTGGTTAGGGCAGAGAGGTTGGAAGGTCTGAACTTGAGATCACATAGGTAGTTCTCAGTCTCCGTTTGTGATGTTTTTGGGCCATTGCCAACTTGACATTGACTGCTGCAGGAATGTCAGGGGATGTATTTAAGCTTGTGTTTGCTGAAATGATCAGTTTAGGATGGAACCAAGTGCATCATCTTCTGTCCTGTGCCGTGATGCCAAATAGAATGGACTGAAGAAGCTTGGTTGAACAAATAGAATTGACTAAAGAAGCTTTGGAACCAGTATTTAGGATATAGAACCAAGTGCACCCTCCCACAATTCCTTACCGAACAAATAGAATGGACCGAGGAAGCTTGGTTGAACATTACTACTTGCTACATGTCGGGAATCACATTATCGGTGAATTTTGATAATAAACACTTACAAATATACTATTCATAATTGACATGACAGTTTGATTAGGTTAAATAACGGTTCCTGTTTCAATATCTTGTTATTATTTTGTTTGCATTCTACCTCCTAATTATTAGCTAAAATGCTTAAGTGCTTCCAGTAAAAACTCATGTTACATCGATATTCCTTGTAAAATTTCTCTCATCTTGTATTCACTGAAAATGAATACTGTTAACTTTCTGTCTGCTCTGTAGCTACTGTAGACACTTTCCTAAGAGTGATTATGGTTCCCAGTATATTCATTTTCCTTTGGGGCTTTATTTTTAAGTTTAACTGGTGTGCTTACTGTCGTCATGAATATAAACCTATTTAGACATCGACATGTTCTCCAATATGACATTTCAACTAGTAATATCTATAAAATATAACCTTAAATTTGAAGACTTATAATACCATGAATACTTTTTCATAACTAATCTGGTAATGGCAATTTTATGTTGTCAGTTTTTAAAACTGTAGATATATGGTCAATGTTAAAAGAAGTTTGGCTTAGGAGTTAGGACAAGCCTAAATATCTTTGTATTTTTTTTATCAGAGGAAATGACATTCATGACAGGCTTACTATTGCTATTTTCCCGTACTTTAGGTCTGGCTACCCTAGTAGGGAGCCGGTATTCATGTGAGCATATGCTTGTATGAAATTAAATTTCACACTTTCAGAAGTTACCTTTTTCATGAGAGAATATGGAGAAATTAATTCATTTTGTGAATATTTGTACTTTTGCAGATTAGTGAACCAGAGCAGTGGAAGATGCCTTCAACTAAAAAGAAACCACTGGTCTATTTCTATGGTACTAAACAGATGTAAGTGCTAAGCTTATTTGAATTTGTGAGGTTCCTTTGTATCTTCTTAACTCCAATTTCTAGGAACATCCGAGTGTTGTTATTTTTGACTAGTTTATATTAGTACTTTTTGGTAGTTCCTTCTAAAAAAAATCATGTTAGAACCATTTCTACCTGTGAGTTATTTGTGACTCTTAGTTCCTTCTATTGCAGTGCTTTCTGCAATTATTCTGATCTTGAGGCATTCACTGAAGAGAAAAAAAGATCTCTACTTGCTAAGCGACATGGCAAAGGGGCTGATTTTTTGAGAGCAGTTGATGAGATAATTGAAGTTTATGATTCTCTAAAGGAGAAAGGTAATACCAAGGTTGACTTGGCTTCTGAAGAAGTAAAGCCAGGTGTAGAAAAGTTTGCTGAAAATAATGGCTGCACGGATACTGAAAATCTGGTCAGTAGCCCCTATATGCATAATGATAAAAAGATAGAAGATCATTATGTCACTACCAAGAGTCATGACATGGTCAATTCTGACAGGCCTTCAGTCACTATAATGGGTGACGAGCGCTGTGTTATAAATTCTGCTCCTGATGAGCCTACTGAAAATGTATCTGCCCTTGATGAAATGAGGGATATTTCTTTGCGTACTAATTCATTTTCAAATCAGCGAAGGGATGCACAACCACAAAATTGCTACACACGTACTAGGGTTCCATCTCTGCAGAAGTCAAGAAGTTCAATAAGTGTTGAATCAAGAAAGGCTCAAGGTTCTGGTAAATTTTCTGATCATACTAAATTGTCTTCTATTGAGTTGGTTCCTGGTGAACATAAGGAACGTTCCAGTCGTCATAGGCCTGAGGATGACAAAGCTAACTCAAGTTCTCTTTGTACATCAGATAATGTCTGGTTGCATTCTGGCGGAGGCACTTCCAACCAACCAACTTTGGGGACTAGTAACAGCAACAGAATGTTGAATCCTCCTTCTAAGGTGGATAGTACTTGTAACAGTGAAGCATCTGAAAATGGAACTTCAGAGACAGAATTGAAATCAAATGGCACATCAAATCTACCCATGAACACAGCAGTATTTTTCAAGAGAAAAAGAAAATCAGATAGAATACCTGTTCCTGATTATAAAGATTGTACAACACCAAATAAAGATGAACAATTACGTCCTGAGTACAGTGAAATCCTTCCAGATTCTCCAAATTCAAAGAATGAATTAAGCAAGTCAGATGGAGATGAGCACTTGCCACTGGTTAAGAGGGCAAGGGTCCGAATGGGAAGGTCTCAGTTGGAGGATTCACCAGTTGATGAAATTGATGTTTCTAATAAGAAGCCAGAGCTTGCAACAACCTCAGACCAATGTGATAGGAATGGTAAACCTGCAAGTCCTGCCAATGATTACTCAGCTGATCAGGTATCTGCAATTGTAAGTTCTGCTTCTAATCCATCCTGCAAATTTGACATGCCTATCCTGTCAAAGGAAGGTCATCTTCCATGGAAGAATAAAGAGTACCATCCAAAAGTTTTAGCATTAGATGTGGAAGCTGCTTTGCCTCCTTCAAAGCGCCTTCATCGTGCCTTGGAAGCGATGTCCGCTAATGTTGCTGAGAATATCAAGAATATACCTGAAGTTACAGGACCAAATGAAATGGCTCTAAATGGCTCTTTGTCGACGGCAAACAGCCATTCTAATAAATCTGCCGATGCAGTAGTCACAGTATCCAATAAACCTGTGATAGCTCAATGCTCTGAACCTTCTTTAGACACACAGTTTGTGCATAACCCATCAGACAAATGTACCTCAGAATTAATTTTGCAAAACAACAACATTCCTGATTCTGCTTCAGTTCCTTCAGAAGAAAATGATCATATCATGTTAAAAGGCGATAAAACTGCCAATGGTTCTTGGGTTTGTAGTGAACTAGATAATGATTCTTGTGGGAAAACTTCGGCCCTCTGTGTGAAATTGAATCGTCCTGCACTCGATGTTAAACAAGCCACATCTGTACCTGATCGGTTATCTTCGTCTTTGGAGAAAGCCAGTGAAAATGTGGCAGCAGGCAGTGTCAAAGAGACAAAAGCTTTTGACTCAGCTGTTTGTGATGTTGACAGAAGTGCAGAACCATTTGACCATTCAAACAACAATTTGATGAGCAACACTATACGACATAGTGAGACTACTGTAATAATGGATTCGGTGAACAATGTGGGGGATACGGCAAGCAACTCTTCGTTGGCTACTAAATCATCCAGCATACAATCTGATGCAGACACCCGGACATCTGAAGTGTAAGATCTAAGATCTTATTTTTATGCTGATGTTACCATTACATTTTTGCTTAACATGAATACATGATTTGTTTTGTACCTACATGTCTATGTTTGCCCTTGTACAATTTTAGTACATGTGCCATTTCTATTTTGATATGCATCTTTTCCCAAGTCGTGTTATGGTGGGCGTTCTCATTTTTCTGGATGATGTGGGATGATTATTTCACCAAAGATGTCGACTTTTGAAATTGCATATACAAAACTAGGTCTATGTGATGGCTCTATCTGGACACTATTGATAGTTTTTTTAAGCTGGCCAAGATTAATTTTGCAGAACGCAATTTTGTTATTATCGGGACATTCTTGAAGCATGAAAATACCCATTATTTAGGCTCCCTTTGGAACAAATGATTTACAAAACACAGGAATAGGAAAAAACAAGAACTGAAATGCCCTAACACTTCAATCCTACAAGATTTCAGAACAAAAGAAAGTTTAGGAAGATGCCTTTGGAAGCAATGTAGGAAAAACAGAGGAAACAAATCAATGAGGTTGGAGCTCATGTTTTGTTTCCTCTGAAATTCCCTATGGCTTAATCCATAGGAATTTCAAAGGAATTGTTGGGAAGCATTCCTTTGCTCCAAAGGGCTTCATAGAAAATTTTCCTATAGGAACTGAATACTTCAAAATCCCTATGTTTTTGGTGCTCCTGTGACATGCTGTTATTAAGCATGATGTTTATTCTGCGACAATGGAAAGTTACTGTATTAACCTTTATATTCACTTATGGTTTGCTAAGATTCTGTCATACATATTAGATTGCCATCCACTTACTAAATTTTATTATCATAACGTTTTACTTCTGTATTTTTTTTTATCCTAACCCAACTGTGCACAAACCAAGGAAACACTAAATGCAAGGGAGAAAATAATAGAAGATGACTACCCATTCTCCTATTAGATATGACTGGCCCTATGAACCTGCATGTTGTTTCTTCACAGCACTAAAGTAGGGGTGGGGAATGGAGCTATTGCATTCATTGCACTAAATTTCTTTAAAAATACACAACATTTTTGTGATGGACAAACATTTTGGAGACGCTGTCTCCTGAGAATTTTGGACAAATATTGTAAAATGGATGGAGGGTAGATTTTGTTCGTTTCAATCAAACTTTGAACTTGTGAATCATAAGATAATATAATTCTGTAAATCTCCCTAACCCCTAACCAATGATTTGATAGAATAGAAGAGAAATGATGATTGTATCATAACATTTAAATAGTCATTTCACATTATTATTTTTCTTGGATCTGTTACTTATTAAGTGCACCTGGTCTGCTATGTATAAATATAGTGAAACAGAGGTAGGGATATTGTAGATTAGGTTTCTGAACATGCTGTTGTCTTGCTATTGGGATTTTCTGTTGTACCTTCCCAACTTGGTGCTTAAATTTGCTATTGGGATTTTCTGAACATGACTGTACTTATTTGTCTTGCAGGCATACATTCTCATCTTTGGCATTGAAAGAACCGAACCATAGAAAAATCAAGGACAGGAGCACTTCTCCAGATTCAATGCCGATGAAAGAACTTATAGCTGTGGCACAAGCTAGAAGGTTTTCTCGATCAACTTCCTTTCCAGATAACTTCCTAAATGCCAAGTATATTCCTGAAACATCAACAAATACACCTCCCAAGGAAGGCTCACACAGGCAGTTGTCGCCCTCAAATCGGATAATCAGGTCCGCCTCTGGAAATGATAATGTTCATTCTAGGAGTCCTTTTCAACAGAAGAAATTAGAAGGGCATGAAGAAGCCAATGCAGCACGAAGGTCTTTCAAAGAATTCCTCAGTACATTGACTAGAACCAAAGAAAGTATATCACGTGCGACACGTCTTGCTATTGAGTGTGCTAAGTTTGGCATTGCTGGTGAGGTTAGACTGCATATCCCTCCTTTTGTTTTATTTATTCACATAAAAACTGTTTTCCATAAGGCTCCTAGTTCTTTGTTCATGCTCTGTGACTAAGTGTTTCTTTAGGATTGTCTTGGTTTGTTTGCTTCTGGATTTTTTTATGTAGCTGGTTTGTTCGATATACTCGATTGTTGGTGGATTGATTAGCGTAGTTTTCATTTCTTGGTTTTCTTACTCTGGTGACGATGTGTTTTATATCCCTTGCACTAACTTGAGGAGCAAACATTTCATTTTGATGCATGTAGCTCGTTACCTAAGAGAGCTATGAACTATCTCTGATATTTTTCTACTTGCTTATTATACATAGTATGAGGAACAATATCAGAAACTTGAGGACTTGGAAATAACAAATCATAATCCTTTCAAACACGCCACTTACAAATTTTAGTTTACTTTGTGAAATTTGCATAAATGTGCATGCTGCCTGCATCCAGCTTATGAAGAGAATCACATGACCCTTTATTTCGTTCACCAAAGTCTATTTATCAAAATTTTCTGATGCCTTTTTTTTGTTTGATTGATTAGGCGATTGACATTATCATTGAACACCTGGAAAAGGAATCAAATTTATATAAGAGGGTGGATCTCTTCTTTCTTGTAGATTCAATAACACAATGTTCTCGCAATCAGAAAGGTAAGTGTATAGCGTTCCCATTTTTGGTTCATTATTTTTGTATGGTGGTATTTATGATTACATTAAAAATTATGCAGGTGGAGCTGGAGATGTATATCCCTCTCTCATTCAGGCAGTTCTACCTCGAATACTCTATGCTGCTGCACCTCCTGGAAACTCAGCATGGGAGAATCGAAAGCAATGCCTCAAGGTAAGTACATTTGATGGTCTTGATGGAGCAGACATCACATGCTGCACTGCCTTTTCTTTTGCTTACAAATTTGTCATTTGATTATTAGGTTTTGAAACTTTGGCTTGAAAGGAAAACACTTTCAGAATATATCATTCGTCACCATATTAGAGAAATTGAGACTATCAATGAGGCATCATTTGGAAGTTCTCGCCGTCCTTCAAGAACGGAGAGAGCTCTAAATGACCCTTTGCGTGACAATGAAGGAATGCTTGTTGATGAGTATGGCAGGTATGGTGCTATCCCTTTATTATGTTCCTGTAATGAAAATGGTTAAAGCTCTATGAGTGTGAGCATTACATGTTTCTGTTATTTGCATGTTATCATGCAATAAGCACAAGTTTTCTGTTTGTTGCTTACAAATACATAAGAGAATTGGAGGTTTGGTAGCTTATTTTCATATTTTGGAATTGAAAAATGGTTTAAGCTGTATGCTACAGTGACTTATGTTTGCAACTTCTTCAATTATTTTCTCAAAGTGCCCCAATGCACAATCAGGACAAGAACTATGTGAATTCACTGTACATAAAACAAAAAATGCACTACCCGGTTTGATTAGGGTGTCTTTGTCTATATCTTCATGTCCATGAATTTGCTCATACAAACCCATTAGGGGCATTCTTTTATAATGTCGTTAGTTGGATTGTTAAGCTATGTGCTATTTTGGCTTGTTATAACTGGTGACAGAATTAGCAAATATTTGGGAAACAAATCTCCACCAATTAAATTGTTTTGCTTGTTCACTTTTGCAACTATTGAACTTGTGCATCCGCTAAAAAATATAACAGAACTATTACTAGAAATACAAGGGAGTGCTTTGAAAAGTTGTTCAAGAGTTCAGACTGAACAATACCCATGAAACAACCTTTCTATAGTAGATACGGAACACATATCGCAGACAAAATGTGACTTTATTATTTTAACAAATCAGTTATGCACGTGGAACATGTAACATCATCTCTTGTTCTGAGTGTTTCTCCTACTTTTGTCTATTTGCCTCATGGTTGTGTGTTTCATTGTTCTTGTCAACAGCAATGCTGGTTTTCAGCTACCCAACTTAATTTGCACAAAAGTACTTGAAGAAGAGGAAGAAAGCTCTTCTGAAGATAAGAGCTTGAGCTTTGAAGCTGTTACTCCTGAACAGGATGCCCCATATAATGGCGGCAATGAAGAATCTCAAATGGCTGTGGAGAAGCATCATCACATTCTGGAAGAGGTTGACGGTGAGCTTGAAATGGAGGATGTAGCTCCACCATCTGATATTGAAGCAACCACCAAAGGCCAACCAGAGCAAAGTGACACCAATTGTGCACCACCTGGTCAACGCCGTTCAGATCTTGGCCCTCCACTTCCTGTGGATCAGCCTCCATCACCTCCGCCGTTGCCATCATCTCCTCCGCCTGTGCCACCTCCTCCACCTGCCCCTGTTCCTCAGAGTGCGCAGATGCAGCCTAAATTACAAACTGCAGCTGATCCTGTTGGGCCACATCCTCCAAGAGCTACATATGTATGTATATTTTGTTGTTATGCAAGAAGAGATTATGCAATCATGTTTTCGAGAAAAAAAGAGATTATGCAATCATAATGTCATGTACCTAATAGGTACTTCTTTCTCTTCTTTTTTACAGAATGTTCAAAGTCAACAACCGCATCCTATTGCAGAGCACCCAGGTAACATGAATGCTTCTGTTGCACCATTGCCGCCCCCACCTTTTAATAATTCGGGATATGGAGGGCAACCAAATCAGATACCACCTCCCCCACCAATGGCACCACTCAACCCTCCTGGTCCCCATGGCAGTTTCCCTGCTCCCCCAGCACCATACCATGGGAATAACTATCATCGGCAGCCTAATGAGGGATATCATCTGCAACCACCACCCCCTCCACCACCTCCAAATCAATTCCCTTCTGTGCCACCAGAACACCAACATAGGCCACATCACTGGGGTAATAACTGTCCACCATATCCTGAAAGATATCGGTACAACGGACATGATCGAGGTCATCAAAGACATGATAGAAGACATCATGGGCATGACAGACATCATCACTACGATGATAGAGGATACCACTATGATGATCGAGGATACCACTATGATGATAGAAGACATCATTTTGACGACAGAGGACATCACTTTGATGAGAGAGCTATTAGGGGGCCAATGCACAATGAGGCTGACAGGGGAAGATATCCTTTTCCTCCAGGTACATTTATTGCCATGGTCATGAACCTTTTCTTCTTTACCCTAATAAAAATAAGATATGCTAGTGTTTTTCAAGGTTTGAGCTATTACTTGTGATATGATGAACTACATCCAGCACTGAGTTGATTTGTTTTGTTGTTGAGTCATATGCAGGACCTCCTCCGATTCCTGATCATTTTGAAGCTCCACCAGCCCCAATGCACTATGGGCGACCATCAGATCCTCCACCAGGGCCTTGTGCAGGCTGGTCTAGGCCGCCTAGGAATAACTATTCTCCCTCAAGACATTCTGTGGAGCCTCCAGTTTCGCATGCAGCTGGAGGTATATAACATGTGTTGATATATATGTTTTTTTAATGAAAGCTACTTGCATTTCCTATTAATGTTTTTTTCGAGAAATCCAGTCTGTAAGGAGTTGCTATTCCCTCAAGTCCCAAAATATTAAGGACTTTTGGTCCAATTCTAACTATACTAGGTTTACTAATTTTATAAAAGGGATCTATAATATTTGTGATATTAAATGAACATTATTATATCAACTATGTAATATACTTTCACAGTTTACTTCTTTGATCTTGTAGATGTTAATATTCTTCTCCATAAGCTTGGTCAAACTTAAGATAGGTTGATTTATGACAAATAAAAAATCATCATGTTTTGGGATGGATTATGATTTTGTTGCTAAGGTAGAGGATTTTCAAGCTTAATTCATGAGCTTCAACTAAAAGTCAGGTGGGAACAGTGTGAAAAAGAGTGCCATAATTTTATTGAATATGATCAGATTCTTGTTCTCTATTTGTGAAAGAAAGCTTCTCACATTCTCTTGCTTGGCGAATAAAAATTGTGGATACTAAATGTACCTTACGTGCTGCAGGACATGGTGGATGGAGACCTAGATAACCTTTTGCAGTACTGAAGTGGTAGGCTGTTTGTTACATTGGCAGTGCTTTTGTTGAGGATTACAAGGCATTGTCTTTTCTGTTTCATCTGACATCCCTTTTGTTTCAGGTGCTGATGCTTTTCTTAGTCTGTGGGGGTTTAACCTGGGAGAGTCTGGTGTCTGCTTCAGACTGAAGGCGCTCTACTCCAGGAAAGTGGGAGCTGGTACCTGCCCTCCTTGTACATATATGTATCTCAAGGATTCTATGGCAGTCGGGCTGCCTGAAGTGCTGTTGTATCCTAGGGGTAGACTGCGACCACACGCAGAGCTGAGTTGTAGGGATAGGATGTCTTTAATCAACCGATTGTAGTCTTATTAGATTGTATTTGTTAGTGCCAGAGTCTTCGATTTCATTGCTGATGTCCATTCCTGAATTCCTCCTGGCCTCAGACGACAGCCAGCTACTCTGATGACTTGCCAAAACTGTTTGAGTACAGCTTACATATATGCCAAAAAGGAGTGAAATACAAATCATTTTGTCCTTTGCACCAGCTGGTGACCTGTCTGATCAGTCAGTCCTTGCATCTGGACAGTTTCAGCTTTGTTGTTCATTGCTTTTCAACTCTCTTTCGTGTGTGTATAAAGTAGGTACATACTCCCTCCGTCCCATTGAGGACACTATGCCATCTTATTTGATTATGCGTCTTATTCAAGTTATTCAAGTTTTTAGTAGAAATATTATTTATTTTGTTATGACTTTAGAAATACTTTAATATTGATTAATTTATTTTATTATTTGCATAAAATACTTATTAGAGATAATTTTGTTATGATCAAACACGAAGTATAAAAATTAAAAACGACAAACTCAATGGAACGGAGGGAGTCTTGCATTGCGATTGATAATTATTGTTTCCATTTAATTTATGGCTGGTGTTGGTCAAACTATTGTAGCTTAGTACTCTCCAGACAACACTAGTGGAATTGTTGTACTGGAGACCGACTAGTATTTGTGATGATCTCTGAAAGGTGTTTGTTTTAAATTTGTCCAAAGTCAGACGTTTCTAGTATGTTTAACCATTAATCTCTAGAAATTAATATAGTTTATTACAATAAGACTTACGCTTTAGATGAATCATGAGAAACATTTTCATAAAGTACAATCAGCATGTAGTTAGACTATATGAATCTTAAAATTTATGATCAAAGATAAGAATGCTTAGAACAAACAACAGAGCTAGAACTACAAACTGCTATTAATTAAGCGCGCGGATGGCGGTAACTATTGTTCATGTGAGAGCTGGCATGCAATGTCCCCTAGAATGGCAGTACGTATCTACGTACTTCAAAGCCAAAAATTAACAAGTGAGTTGCATGCATGACCAAAGAGCCACTAACCTCTCACCAGCAACCAGTAAACAGGGTGGCCATGGTCTGAAGGATGCTGCAACAAGTCGTTGGCCTGGGTCGATGCATGCCACCGGTATGAAGCACCTAATTCAGAGCATGCACCGATGATCCTCTCACTCCTACTCGTCTCTCTCTCTTTCGTCTGGTTATTAGTTGTTATGCAGGAGAAGCAAAGCAGACCGAGACGAGACCGTGCAGCGTCTGACCCAACTACTTTTAAAAAATCCCATGTCTTTATATAAACAAGGCGCACGCCGCCAGCGAGCTAGCGAGAGCCCGAGAGGCGGCTAGGCCACAACGGCTGAGCACACTATCAACAGCTAGGCCGGCCACAAGGCAATGGCGGCCCCGGCGCGTCACGTCGCGGTGCTCGCCGGCGTCCTCCTCCTCCTCCTCCCTTCCCTCCTCGCGCCGCTCGCCGTCGTCGTCGCGCAGCCGACCAAGGGCGCCAAGGCGTTCTGCATTAGCCAGTTCGCCATCGCCAGCCAGGCCTGCTCCATCCTGCCGCCGAGCCCACCCGACGAGCACCACCACCACGACGATGACGACGAGGACGACGACGACGGCGACGATGACCACGACGACGACGACGAGCATCATGACCGCGACCATCGTCGCAGCCACCACGCGGCGGCGGCCGTCAGCCTCGCGGCGCTGATGGCGAGTAGTAACGACAGCCACGGCGGCTACGTGTCTGGGCACCGCACCGTTGGTCACCACCAATACCAAGGCAACCGCACCCGCGGCGGGCGCGGGCGCGGGCGCGGCCGAGGCCGCGGGCGTGGCCGCCGTGGGCGTCTCCGCGACGACGACGACCACCACGACGCCGATGACCCTGACCACGACGATGATCACCATGACGACGACGAGGACCATGACGACGATGACGACCACCACGACACCGACGACCCAGACCACGACGATGACCACGAAGACGACGACGACGACGATGATGACGATGACGAGCACCACCACGACGAGGAGCTCCGCGCGTACCGCGACTGCTGCCGGTGGCTCAAGGAGGTGCAGAAGGACTGCGTCTGCGAGGCGCTGCTGCGGCTGCCCCCGTTCCTCGTCAAGCCGCAGCACACTTACGTGGTCAGGGTCGGCAGGACGTGCAAGATCACCTACCGCTGCGGCGGCGTCTAGCTAAAGCTAACCCCGTGTCGCCGGCCGGCCATCCACCCTACGACGACGTCCATGAAGCTGCCGCTCATGGCCGGAGTTTGATTGACTACTGCAGGGCGCGCGTGCTTTTCTTTACGATTACATGCATGTTTGGTCATTTTGTTCACGTAGGTTATATATATATTAGGTAGACATGGGGTGTGTTTGTTTTGATTTATATATGTGGTTGCAATGTTGGCTCGTCCAGTAGTTTTGAAGGATAATGTAGTCCCTGAACATTTTTCTACATGTCTCCTTGCTACTAATTTACTCCTGTTTTTAGTAAATAATAGTACATCCTTATTTTACTTTTGATCAACTTTATAGTAAAGATTATCAATATTTTTATACTAATAGGAACACTATATATGAAAATATGTTTCATAGTGAATATCATGATATATACTTATTTGGTCTCATAAGTTTTGATAATTTTTATATTCTCTTAGTTAACAAACTTGAGATAATTTAATTTAAGACAAAGCTAAAATACCGCTCTTAGCATATATGCGGAGTGATGTCACTTGCTCCAGCATCGCAGCTGGCATAATGCCCGCAGAGAAAATGAGATGTTTTTTTAGATGATTAGGGTGGCTCGATGTAAACACCACCTCCCAGCTTTATATAAGGAGCAGTAAGGTCCCCCATATGGTCACCTTGGTTATTCATAACTTTCACATTATCAACATCCCCTCACCCGATCCAGACTGCACCACACAATTTAGAAATATTGTTCTCAACTAGACGTAGTGTACCGCATATATAACTATTATAAACCTTTGTCTCATGTGTTTTCTTTCTGATTTTCTACGCATAATACACTGATTACTTGTTGATGCTAAACTGTATGTCAAATGCCTATCTTGTGCTTGGCGTGATTGGTGTGGATATGTACTTTTTTTTCTCTCAACATATGTTTTTCTCATGCTCAGCATGTAATTGTATATTTTTGTGTCTCACCACATCAAGTTGACATGCCTTGTAAAATCAAGCAAGATACAACTACTTCGATGCATAGTCTCTTACAGGACAATCTAACTTAAAAACCATAGATAGCTTCTATAGCATTAAATTGTATGCCAAGTGAACAAAAATGCTGATGTATCTTTTTAATATAATCGGCAGATCTCTTGACTGATTCGTTTTAAAAAAATGTTGATCCTTTGATGACTGATACAAGAAATTCCTTTATACATGACGGTTTAATTATGACCTTCTAACAAATCATCACTGACTGTAGTCATCCGTGATGGTCCAAATCGGTGATGTATATATGACGATTGGTTAAATTATCGTCATAACTGGACGTCACAGATCATTTTGGTCATCCATGACGTCGAAGGTCACATATAGAACATCCAATGTGTCCTCATGATGTGAATGTCCACGTCGTCCCTGCGTGTCGTCATGCTGAGTGGGCACTGGCTGGTGGGACCTACCAGTTGGTGAGAGATGCAAACAAGGAAGGTGGGAGGAAGGCAAATGTGAAGCCCCTTGCAGGGGATCCATCGTTGCCCGCCTCAAGAGATCTTGCCTCAACTTTCCTAAAAAAAAGAGAGAGATCTTGCCTCAACTGATTTGGATTGGTATGGATTTGGATACACAGTTCAAATTAGTGATGTAATTTGTTAGATGATGTAGTGGCTATAATTGAATGTTAAATTGTTTTTATTTATTTTCTACAAATTTTATGTAGATGGACAGCGTTGGGCTCATGGTGCTCTGTTTACACCTCAATATATTTGTGGTGTCCGATCTTTTATGAACTTTGTTAAACAGAGGTTTAGTGAGGCTAAGAAGATTTTTTGCCCATGTCAACATTGCCTGAACAATAAATCTCTGGAGCAAAATGAAGTGGAGAGGCACCTACTACTCAATGGTATGTCCAACACATACCAGTTGGACAGATCATAGAGAGGACATAAATATTCATGTTTTGGTGGAATTGGCAGTAGTTGAGGATGCAAATGTTGATTCTTTTTGTACCTGAGCACACCAATAATGATTGTGGACTTGATAAGATGTTAAGGGAACTCGTCAGGTGTCCTGGTTGTATGAATTTTTCATGGTTCACATTTGTAATCAAGATGCTCCATGTGAAGTCATACTATAGAATCACCAACTCAGCATATATATGGCGAGGGCGCCGCTCTGGCCATATGATGAAATCATATATACTATAGGATCACATTTGTAATCAAGATGCTGTATGTGAAGTCATACTATAGGATCACATTTTGTAATTCAAGGTTCACATTTGGAGTCCGCCGGACTGTGTTTCATGGCTGTCGTGTGATTGCATCTTGGTCCAGGAGGCCTGCATCGGGCTGGGGAGTGCACGGGAGCTTTCGTGCGTCCGTCGCCCACTCAATTTTCTTCGGTCGCGGTGGCTAAACTCGTGTGGGTCTCTTTCTCTGTTGCTAAATGTGGAGGCGAAAATAATGATATATATTAACTGAAGATATAACTATCCGTTTGACTCATCAAATCAATCATGTCGCTGGTAAAACACGTTAGTCAAAAATTACCATGTCTTTACTCATTTGACAAAATCGCACTAGATGTCTAGATAGATACACCC
>JAKNSH010453322.1:0-11902 GCA_027790015.1 Cymbopogon flexuosus
GCATAAGAGTTCTCCAAACCTTCTCCAACTTCAACTCCTTTGCAAATGTGCCAACACCACCAAGTGTACATCTCTATGTGCTTGTGTGTCAGCATTTTCTCAATCATTTTCAAAGGATTTTCACTTGATCTCACAACGCCACTCGATCCTAGCATGTCATAATGTTAGATTGCTCACGTGCACTAGATGACCGATATGCAAACAAGTTTGCCCCTCTTGATAGTACGACCTATCAATCCTAAATCCGGTCATCAACTTCTCTACACACCTTAAGACAGGTGAAATGAAATGCCCTAGGTTACACCTTTTTCTTGCGCATCTCCATCTCCACCGTCACCTCCAATGTTCCAATGCAATGCATGCACCGATATGATCAACAAATGATATGATTCACTTCATATCATCACATGACCGTCTTGGTCCATCGATCTTGACCTCACTTGCTTTTTACCGTTGAGTCGGTCCATCGGCGCCAAGTCTTGCCCAAGCTTCACCATTGTATGGTCCATCACTTCAAAGCCTTCGCTTGCCCTTCACACATCCAACCGGTCCATTGAGCCAAGCCTCATCTTGATCTTCACCATCTTGGTCACATGACTCCATGTGATGTCTCATGTGCAACGAGCTCCTTCATCATCACATGTGTTGAGCCTCGCAACATCTCCAAGCCATTTACACCACATGGCATATGTTGCTCACATACATGTATCTATGGACTATTGTGTATCTCGACCATAAACACATTAGTCCAGTCTAAAGTTGTCACTCAATTATCAAAACCTGGACCTTTCAACTGGCCGCCTCTCCTTATTTGGGTATTTTGCACTAGTACTTTGCTTGTTTCGATGATTCGCCATGGCCACTTTGCTTGTTTTAAAATTCTGTAAGAAGACAATTTTTACCATCTAGCTATCTAGGGTTTGATTTTACCCATTATAAACTTACTTTTTTTTTATTTTCATTCTCTGGGTGGTGGGGGGTATTAGAGTTGTTTCGGCAAATTTGATTTTGGTTGAGTAGTGTTTTTTGAAAGAAAATAAGTTGAAATAAGATGATAAAACAAGCGAACATGACTTGTACTTACTAAAACATTCACGGATCACAGAGTTTGCTCGCTCTAGCGCTATGGCCACCTTATGCATGTTTAGTACAATTTTAGTTAGTACAATTTTAAACCAGTAAAGGTTACCGGCCTTACGTGTAAAGGTTATCAGCCAAGAGGAAACAAGAGCAAGGTGCTCTCCGATAGGACTTGAGGGCAACACAAGCAGCATCACTTGTTAGCTCTAGCTAAAAAGTAGCAGTCCACCTAGACATCGATAGATGAGATAACTATGTTCTCACTGCAGGCTATTGCTCTTCGTTGGTTCTCGAGCCTACCTTTATCTGACCAAAGCATACTGAACAAAGGCGCATAGGTCTAAATTTCTGGCGTCATTTGTAGCCTCGTTCTCTACAACGCCCGCTTTATTGGTTGCCACAACCTTTTGTCTGACAAGGCTATCGTCACCTCTACAAGACAATGTGACACACTGCAGGGCTACTACTAGCTGATCTGGAACATGTGTGCTGATTTGGAGTTTGAGGCAGTACATCAGAGTGGCGCGTTGGGGACGGCCTGAGTCTTTACACGATGACGCCACACAAAGTCGCAATTTAGTTTCTGGCCAAAACAGTTTTGGCTTCAGTAGCTTTTAGCTTGATTTTGTCTTGATGCTCTTTTTGGTAGTATCTTGGTGGATCTCAATGAAAAGCTTCGCCAAAAGTTCTAAGGCTCCAAAATGTACCTTGCCATACTAGTGCAAATGACTTGTTCGATTATTTTCTTGTGCAAATTGAATTGTTTGATTATTTTTGCACTTTGTAGTACATTGTTTTTAGTCAGCTAAATCTAGCTTCATTCCATAACTTTTCACCCAAACACTATGCCTAAACGAGACTAAATGAGCTTTAGCCAATTAGTTACCAGGATGTTGTAAAATGGGACTAAACCTCATATTTTAGTCACTTTAGAGTCAAACACCCGACTAAAATGACTCTTTTAGTCACCCAAACCACTCTTTTAGCTGACTAGGGGCAATGCACGTGCGACACGCACGTGTTTATAGCTAGGACATATGATTGTAATTGTAACCTTCACCAATACTTATCCTCTTCATTCTTTCACCGGGACTGATTCTCTCCATGGTGACCTGGATGTGGTTTTCTTGTTAAATGAACTGCTTGTGTTTTTTTTTTACCGGAACTGCTCGCGTTTTTAGAACAGTTGAAATGAGATATGATAAGGATAAAAGTTTCTAATTTGTTTCCTGGCATCAATGATGGATCACAAAATAGCTTTCAGTTAACTGGATGAATTGGTTATAGTCATTCCAGGGTCGTAAGAGGTAGCAGCAAGATCCCCAAAATCACACATGGAAAGTGAAATATGACATGAAAGGACATAAAAAAATCAGGCGCAAGTCAGGAATTGCTTTGCTTATGATTCAGATTTACGCGCAGCATACATATATTTCAGTTTGTTTGTTCCCAGAGGGCATATCTTGCTTTGCTTTTCATTGATTGCTTAAATATTGCAGTTATCTCATTTGTGTTTTAAATCTAAAGCTCCAAACAATTTGACAACGGCTTATCCCAACATTAATTTGAATTCGTCGTCCCTTAGATTGACAGCGTAAAAGGCAATAGCGGGAGGAGAGACAAAATAGCAGATCCATTATTAATTTACCTTGCTGAGGAAATCCATTGCCCAGATGATGCATGCCACACATTGATTTGGAAAGGGAGTACAAGTATGTATCCAACAAAGAGAAGGATATCTTTAAGTGGAAATAGAAACATTTCGCGGCATTATAAAAAAAATACAGCAATGCTGTTCTTAACAAAACAAATCAAACCTGCCAAGTGCTATATAGGTATTTAGTTGTTGTTAATGTCCTGGTCTCAGTAAACTGTCTAAAAAATTCATTAATCTGTGACTTGCAGAAATTGAAGGACATCTCCTACTAACTTTATTTTCTTCTATCCAGACCATCCAACATTGAACTTACATCTACACTAAACCACTATGTAGTTTCTTTAGCCGAAACCTTACTGTTCTTCAGATCAGGCTCAATTTGAGCATGTTCTGGGCCTGGATTAAGTGGTATGAATGTTGGTTAGCGTGTATCGAAGGAAGCACAAAAAACGATCCCAAAGCAAGGCCAAGAAAATGAAGATAAGATATTCCAGATTTTATAATCAGGCATGGCATGCATATCCAATCTAAATTCTGCATGTGGAAATCAGGCACATAATAAAAAAAAATTGATGGTGTGGTTAATTGTGCTACCTGATATGTGACATGCTAAAACGTATAACTGGCTTAGCACTTTCTCATTTGGTCCTTGCCCAACTCTTCTAAAGAATTCCATCATCAAGTAAACGGACGATCATCTCTGCCAGAAGGACAGAATGCATTGGCTGAGGAAACCATTTCAGTTCAAATGTGGGGCATCAGTAAACAATATCAGAACATGACAATAGGAACTGGCGTAAGCATGCCAAGGGTACCACAGCGCTGCCGAGATCTGTCCGTGTGGCCTGGTGTGTGATATCGGGAGATCCCTGACGGCGGGGACGGGGCACCACTGTGGACACGGAGTCATGGACGGGGCCAGGAAGGTGGATGAGATGGAGAGGACCTAGTAACAGCCACAGAAGACTACGACCGCGGCAGCAGCGCCTCCTCCGTCGGCGGATGCCGCCGGGTGCGTGGCGGAGCAAGGCGTCGGCCGGCAATGGCGCCTGTGCCCACGAGCATGCAGATCCGGAGGCCGTGGAGACGCGCGAAGCCTGCGAACGCACGCGCGCGCGACAACATCCGCGTGACCACTGACGGTGGTTTGGGATTGTCCGGTCGTGCCTTCGCTTCCTGTCCTCGACGACGCTCGCCGCCGACCCATCGACTCCTGCTGCCCAGTTCTTCACGGTGAGGGAAGGCCACCGCTGCCGTCGTCGCGGTAAGGCAGGGCCCTTTGCATGGCGGTGTCGCCAGTTGCAGCAGCGCGTCGTCGCTTCAACCTGGACGACCACACAATGCAGAGGATTCGGCGGTTATGGAAAGCCGCGCGGGCAGCGTCACGCCGCTTCAGGAGGGGACTATAGCGGTGTGCTAGCATCGCGATGCCTCGCGACCGGGGAAAAGAAGGCAAACACGGTGTCACGGGACTAAGGTCCCGCTCAGGTAACCCTTGGATGGAAGATCCGACGGAGGAGATGTGTGGCAGATGGCTCCAATTCCTTCGCTCTTTTATAGAGTAGACTAGAGTTTAGTTGGTGCGTAACTTTGTAGCAGCATGTTAGACAAAATTGTTGTTGAGACCAAAAGTTTGGCGAACAAAATGGTCACCACACTTTTAGCAAATTTTGAAAAGAAAAAAAAGGTCAAATGGCTAGTGGGGTGCATGGCCACTTTGTAGTAGCATTGCAACTTTGGCATACAATTAGTACAATTTTAACCTCTCCATTTACCATTGAGCCCCAGGTTCAACTCATTTGGATTCAAGAAAGAATTCCCCTACGTTCCATAATCGGCATATAATAATACTTGAATAAAGTACTACTTCCTCGGTCCCCAAACAGGTTAAGTTAATTTAAATCAAACTTTTCAAAATCTAAAAGATTTTATATAAAACAGCACTAACATGATTTGAATAAAACATAGTATGAAGATATATTTCATATCATATCTACTTATACTAATTTTATTTCTATAAAATTCAGTCTGAACAAAAAATAACTTAGAATGACTCAAAAAGTTGATTACTCTGCCAAAAAGTATTTAGATCGGTGTAACATCATGAGAAAAATAAAAGATCATACCGTATGTTGTCGGACCCGTTCATCAACGGATCGAATCAGGTCTACCGTCTACGTCTCGGTCTTAATCTACCACCGTCCAACGCATTCGCGAACTCAGAGCTTGCAAGCGGCACACACAGCCTGACATTTCGTTGCGTACTTCCTTGTATCATCACTATATATATTGTTAATGTAGCACATCAGCACATGCGAGAGTATGCAACATCTGTCGTTTGATGGCACAAGATTCTTTCACATCTCTTAACCAAACCTGCAAGCTTCGAAAAATGGTGCCAAGCTGATGTCAACGACAGCAATGGGTGCAATGCATTACATATTTACATAACCACAGACAGTATAGCATATCAGCATATGCAGAATAGTAGTTAGACTGACCTAGGCATGATGCAGAATAGAGGAAAGCAAACACGATCAAAGAGTAGGTTTCTTTTTTTTTCCTTTTCTTCATTTTTTTAAAAGGAGTAACATAGAAACAGCGAATTTGGAAAACGATGGGATTCCGGAGGGGACAAAGATGTAGGAACTGATGTAAGCCGGAGGGGGCAAGGTTGCATATGGTAGCAAGCAATGATGTCCTCTGGAAGAAGAAAGTAAGATTTAGACACGCACTTGGCTTTCAATTTGAGGACAGCAAACTCAAAATACTGGGGAAATAGTTCAGCCTTAAGCTTATCATGCAAAGGTCATAGGACATGCTCCAAGCTACTGTTGTTTCTCAGCCGCAGAAATCGTGTTAGACGCTGACGCAGATTCTGATTCACCACAAGCCCTTATAACTGCTTCATTCTGTGATAAAACATAGCAAAATATTAGTCGGTACGATGTGCTGGACAATGAAAAGACTATTTACATCTTATTCATCAAGGTTTCAGACCTAAAGGTAAAGTATTTGTAACCTTAACTTTCAGTAGGAAGACACTTATATAAGATCCAAGCATCTAGCATTGTTCAGCTCTAATTCGATGAAACAAACAGAACTAGGATAGGAAACAGTATTTGCAATCATAACTTCAGAATAGGAAGGTATTTAGGTATTGGCATGAGATCCAACCATTGAGTGCTTATGGACATTAGATCTATCTTCTTCTCCTAATAATAAAACATAAAAATTTCTGTCTGCCTATCCCATCTTTTTTTTTGTCCGCTTCTACTCCCGTCTCCATGGGTCTGTATGTGTCTCCATGGTCTAAAATTAATCATTTGCCTAATATAGTACTGTGTCCTTTTCCCTTTCCTTTTCCTTTACAATACAGCTGATAGCCACCTTTGTCCAGTGCGGGCACAATCTGAACAGTCCAATCAACCGCCAGAGGGTTGTCCGATTTGTCTTGGGCGGTGCTCTCATGGGCTGGAGTTTGCCATTGGTCTTCATCAATTAATTAATTTGCCGATGTGCAGCCCACTGGTCACTATGGCCCAGAGCCATTAGAGTGGATTGGTCTTGGGCTATATAGTACTTGTTCCTTTCCTCGTGATGAATTGGCCTGGTTGGTCCTTTTTTTGAACCTTGGCCAGATTGGTCCTAATAAAGATTAATTGGATGCTTTGCCATATTGTTTCTACCACTTCGAGTAAGTCCAAGATATTACTATGGTTTATTATTTAGATGAGAAAAAAGAACAACTAAGCCTAAATTTGGATTCTTTTAAAACTCAGGTTTTGGATTTTTTTTTTACATCGGTTACATACAGGCGTATTTGCTTTTCTCTTATGCCGCTTCTATAAGCCTCCCTATAAATGCACTAATATAGATGTGTAGTTGCAATACTCTAAATGACAATTATGTTATTGTAACACACACAATGGCCCTAAGATCAGTTATGAAAAAAATATATCCTAGGAATAACTACAGAATCTAATAAAACTTGTAGTATTGAGTATAATAAATAAAAAATCTACTCTAGAGAGAAATACATTATAAATTTTTTACCCGTAGCAATGCACGGGCAATTTGCTAGTAAAACTAATGTTATCAAGTCATCTAGCCAACCCTAGTTGCAATGGGACAACCAGCCGACATTATAAATTTTTTACCCGTAGCAACGCACGAGCAAATTTGCAAGGCATCTAGACAACCAGCCAACTAGAGATTAGTCATTGACCAGCCCCTCGCTCCTAGTTGTTCTGTATATTTCAAAAACCGATATACTATACGGTATAAAGCAAACAGCAAGAATATAAAAGCACTATGTCTTAGTTGGTCAATTACTTGTGAAAGTATGTATTATGTAAGCACTAGGCAGAGAGCAGCGGCAGCGGCAGCAGCAGTATGCCATGAGACATGAGCACAAGCCCAAGTGGGTACACGGAAACACCTTTTTTTTTTTACAACAAAAGACTGTGGGGGACATCCCCACAGTACGGCCAAATTTCAGTTATAAAGAAGAGATACAGAGTTTACTTACAAAGATTAACTGAAAGCATCTAGCCAAACACAAAAGGTGGACCTAACATCCTCTTTCAATCTACAAGATTGAAGTAAGCATTGACATTTAACATTAACCTTCCATCTATCTAAGCTAGGGTTTGCTCTCTGAAAAACATTATCATTCCTGACTTTCCAAAGTTCCCAGGCTGCTATGACTGTAATCTCTATAAAGCAAGGCATATTGTGCATCGAACGTGCCTGCAGTAATCTTTCCTGGAGATGAAGATTGGCATTCCAAGTGATTCCTATCCTGCTCCAGCAACTTCGGGCAAAAGGACAATCAAAGAACAGATGTTCTATCGTCTCTTCTGAGCCAGTGGTACACATTACACATGTTATACCTCCCTGAACCTGCATGTTTCTTCTCTGCAACATGGATTTTGTGTTTAATCTGTCCACTAGAATCAGCCACATGAATATTTTGACTCTAGGTATACATCTTCCATATCAGTTTGAAAATTGGATGAGCATTGATGGCATTGAAGACATGTCTGTAATATCTGCTAGATGTATACCTGGGTCCCCAGATTGGAGTCCATCTGTCCCTTTCATCCTCATCATAGTTGAGGGCTTGTAGATGATGCTGCAAGGAATCCAATTCTTCCATTGCTTCTTCAGACAAAGGTAGCATGAATAAGGTGTCTAGGTCTTCTGCATTCATTACTTCCTGCACTGAAATACCCTCCTTTACATAGGATGCAAGCCTTGGATAAGTATGGGACAAGACTGTTTGAGACCATAAATCATCCCAAAAGCAAACTGTGGAGCCACTGCCCACCTCACAGCTTGTAATTTGTCTAAATAATACATTTAGTATCATAATGTCCTTCCACCAAAAGGACCCGACCTCCCTAGACACATGTGGTACCTTGGTAGTATAGTATTTGAACCAGATAAGCTGTACCCAGGGCACATTCTCTTTGTTGTAGAATTTATATAAGTGTTTCATTAACAGTGCATCATTCTGTAGGTTGAGGTTAATAACTCCCAAACCACCTTTTTCTTTAGGCTGCATAACCACTGGCCAGGCCACTAGATTGCCCCCCTTCTTTTCTGAATTGCCTCTCCAGAGGCACTGTTTTCTTGCTCTATCAACATTCTCAATGACACCCTTTGGCAGTTTAACAGTGCACATTGCATATGTCATTATTGGGGTAATAGCTCAGTTAACCATCTCTAACCTTCCACTGTAAGATAACCAGACTAAACATGATGATAGCCTTCGCTCCACTCTAGTCATCATGGGTGAAAAATCGTCTATCTTTGGCTTTGTAGTCCCCATAGGGAGGCCCAAATATGTGAAGGGCATGGTGTCAATCTCACAGCCAAAAGTATTTGCTAGCAGAACCATTCTTTATGGGGAGACATTTATTGGGTACATGCTGGATTTGCTATAATTGACACAGAGCCCAGTTGAGTCAGCAAAACTTCTGAGTAGAGACTTGAGGAAAAATAGTTGCCTGGCATCAGCTTGAAGTAGGATCAAAGTGTCATCTGCATACTGAACTATTGGAAATTCGTCTGTTGGTTGTGGGATTGGTTTAATCAGCAAACCCATCTCTGATGCCTTGTTGATTAATACTTGTAGCAGTTCAGCAGCAAGCACAAATAGTAGTGGGGAGAGAGGGTCCCCCTGCCTGAACCCCCTTAAGCATTTAAAAGTTTTCCCTGCAACTCCATTAAGTAACACTGAGCTAAGAATATTTTGAACCCATGATATCCATTGAGCAGGGAAACCCATATAAGTCATCATTTGAATGATTGTTGAATGCTCTACTGTGTCAAAAGCCTTTGCAAAGTCTAATTTCAGAATGATTACTTCTTTTTTAGACTGATGACACTGGTGGATGTACTCATAGCTCCATGCTAGACAGTCATGTATTGTTCTGGTCTTGATAAAACCATACTGACTTCTGTGCACCAAATCTAGGATTACCATTTGCAATCTGTCGGCTAGGATCTTTGTTAGCAGCTTGAGAGAAATATTCATCAGTGAGATTGGCCTGAAGTCATTGACTGTCTCTGGGCTATCTATCTTGGGCACTAGGGTGATGAAAGAGGAATTGCTATCTGTCTTGGGCACTAGGGTGATGAAAGAGGAATTGATGCATTCCAAGTTCACAGTGTTATTGAAAAAATCATGGCACAATCTGTAGAAGTCATTTTTGACCAGTGGCCAGCATTTCTTCATGAATAGCCCATTGTAACCATCAGGCCCTGGTGCTTTATTTATTGGCATTCTCCTCACTATTTGATCTATTTCATCTGTGGTGAAAGGTGTCACCAGGAGGTCTAAGGTGTCCACTGGGTTGATGAGGTTTTGGAGGTTAAACAGCATGATTGGTGAGGAGGTTGTACCCATTCTGTCCTTATAAGAGTTCCATAGAAGGGCAGCTTTACTACTGTGGTCCTGGACCCAGACTCCTTGATCATTTCTGAGCTGTGAGATTGAGTTTCTTCTATAGGAGATTGTTGCCATGCTGTGAAAGAATTTGGTACATTCATCCCCAAATTTGATTCTATTGACTGTATACCTCTTTTTCCAATACAGGTTCTTGTAATGCAGCCATTGTTGCATCTTTGCTTTTACCAGTTTTCTCAAGTTTGCCTCTGGGTTGAACAAGCCTCTTCTATCCTCCAGCAAGTCCAGAAACTGAATGACTGCATTGCAGTTTGTGATGTATGCCCTGAGATTGGATAAATGTTTACTCCATTGTTTCAGCTTGTACCTTAGGTCCTTAAACTTTTTTGAGATTGTTTTTGCTGCATCATTGAACCAAGGACTTGAGGTCCAGCTCTCTTGTACTATGCTCAGAAAATCATCCTGCTCAACCCAATAGTTTTCAAACCGAAACACATTGGCTTTAGGAATGTTGGTGCTGATAACAATCTGGCATGGAATATGGTCTAAAGTAGATCGAGGAAAGTCAATTGTCCAATTAACAGAAGTGAAAAACCAATCTAACTGCTCCAGTAATGGCTCCTCTTGCATATTACTCCATGTATATGATCTTCCTTTCAAGGGCAGTTCTACAAGGCCAAGGTGGCCTATGGCATCATTGAAAATGAGTGTGTCATTTAGATTACCCCCCGGTCTATTTCTATCAAGGGATCGATAGAAATTGAAATCTCCTATAAAAATCCAATTATCACTGTCCTGCACATCATGTGCTTTGAACCAGTTAATAAACTCTGAACGTTCTGGTTCCTCACAAGGGCCATACACAGTGGTGAGTTTCCAGGTGTCATTGTTCTGCCTTGCAGTATATGAGACAGTTAAGCCATAACTCTGCTTATCAAGCACTATGCCTGTGAAGACAGTACTGTTCCAAACAACTAGGATACCCCTCCAGAAGCACAAACTGAAGGAATATAATCAAAACAATCAAAACGTCTTGGTGCAAACTTTCTGATATAGGATAAATCAAATTGTTCTCGTTTTGTTTCCTGTAAACACACCACAGAGCAACTACTCTCCTCAATTTTCTGCCTAAGTGCATCCCATTTTTCCTTTGCATTGATTCCCCTAATGTTCCAGCAAAGAATATGCCAATCACGTGTACTCATTTGGGAAACTAATGTGTAGGAGGAAGAAAACTGTTGCCACTAGGACAGACAGGCACTGTGGGAAACATAGCCCATGAGCACAAGCATGGGGAAAACTGGGGACAGCAGAACTAAGCAACAGGTAGAGATAAGCAGTCGATGCTATAAGCAACTGTTTAACTGGTGCAGAGTCGATAAAACAAACAGCCATCCTGACGATAATTACACCAAAAGCAGGGTACACCTTAAGTGCATGCAGAAAAGGACTTGAGTTCACACTGACAACTGAAACTTTTGACAACTTATAAACAAAGCAAAAGGACACTTGATGGAGGATAGTCCTCCCTAAAGACTGCAGTGATGGCTTAATCTTCATCTTCCTCCATGATCTCCCTTGAGGATGGCTCCTTCAGCAGCACATCCTCGGTGAGGTCCTCAGGATCCACAACACTTGATCCCCCATTCCTGCAAGGTGGACAGAGATATGGGGCCGGGTTTGCCTGTTACTTCATCAATTTCAATTAACCAGTTTTTGCAACGTTTGGAGGGTTCCTTTTCAATTCTCACCTGCCTGAAGCCGTCACTGTCGCCTCAGAGCCGAATGCTACGACGAACACTCCTTTGAGCCAAAGGGGTGCGTCCATCAATGTTGGAGAGAAGCTGGCAGGCACATGGTCTTTCTCTTGCCACTCATTGGGCTGCTAGCTAGGCCCTTTCCTTTGTCTGGGCTGGGGCTTGACTCTTCGCTTTGAAATTCAAATATTGGTGGGCTGGATCCACCTTAGACTGGCAGTGCTAAGGTGCTGTTTTGCTCTTCACCATGGGTCTTAGTGAGGGGTGAGCTGGTTCCATCTTCAGCATCCATGTGCAGAGTGTTGTCTTGCAAGACCCCATTCTGATCAATGATCATAGGAGGCTCCTGCTCCTCTACTGTGTTCCTGAGAGCCCTTGTGATGAGGACATCGCCAAGATGGAGTCGAGGACGACTCCAATTCAAGAAGGGGAGGATGATAAGGACATCGCCATGCTGGACACGCCTCCGCCATCGTCGTTTCCAAGTTGCAA
>JAKNSH010453549.1:0-11860 GCA_027790015.1 Cymbopogon flexuosus
CCATCAGCGACGTGTACGCCGCCGCCGCGCCGTCGCCCAGCGCCGGCTCGAACAACGACACCACCCGCCCCAGCTCGCCGAAGTAGCGCTCACGCCGGCTCTCCAGCTGAGAAGACAAATCAGCATTCAGAAAATACAAACACCACGATGCAAGGCAATAACCGCACGGACCTCGGTGAGCAGGCCGAGGAGCTTGTCCTGGACGCTGTCGCCGCCGCCGTCGTTCGCGGCCACCCGACGCAGCGACCGGTGACCAGGGCCGCCCTCGAGCAACTCCGCCGCCTGATCCTCGTCGCCGTCCTCGCCAGCCGCGAGGTCGGCCACGCGCACGACCTCGCCCAGCAGCTCCTGCGCGGGCCTCAGGTACCGGGACCCGCGGAGGACGGCCACCGTCACGGGCGCCACCGGCTCCGCCGGCAAGACAGCGCACGAGCAATTGCGGGGGTCGGCGGCCGAGCCGAGCGGGCCGAGAGTCAGGTGCAGCGCACCAGCAGCGCCGTTGGACCCGTCGTCGGCCTGACGGTGGCCATCGTCGCAGTGGCGACACTGCTCCAACCGGAACGGCGCCGGCTGTGGGGGTGGCGCTCGCTCGTTGCGAGCTTGCTTTGGTGAGCCCTTGTCATGCTGCTGCTGCCTCGCCATGACCATTGGTACTAGCTACTACACCACGGCACGGCACGGGCGCCTAGCTATTTATGAACTGGTCTACCCTGCACCATTAATTCCGCAAACATCCCAAACGGCAGAAAGTTATCAGAGCAACTAACCACATACGTACAGTAGTATATCTAGGGCCGGGTGAGAAGGCAAACAAGACGATTGAACGTGTGCTCTGGCTGTAATTTGAACCGGTGTTGGTGATTAAAATTAATATTAGGACATTCATAATGCAGACTTCACCATATAACTCTAAGCATATTTATTACTCTTTTATTTATGGTGATTTGCTGATGTGGCAGTGTAGTTATTGAAGAGAGAGTGAGAAAAAAACAAGACTCCAAATCTATGATATCTTCGAAGTAATAAATGTGTTACACTCTATGTCAAAGTCTGTACTGTGAATGCACTTAATAGGTGAGTAGAAAAACATAACTGCAAGAACATGCATGATTTGCATTACCCTTTCTGTGGTGGAGGACGGTAACAGAGGAGTGGACTAGAGGCAGAAGAAGAAGCTAGCTAGAACTAGAAAGCAGAGGCCATCTTTATATCAATCTATAATTTGCATGTGTAGTTATATTATATATATAGATATACGTATATAAAGTTGCAAAGATATGCGACACAAATAAAGGTAGGCCAAAAGGGGCTTGGGAGCGGCATACATGTACACAGGCGTGCACACTCGAGTGGAGTGGAGTACTCTCTCCGTCTGCCAAAAGAATACAATTCTTTAACTTCTATAATTTTTGTTGGACCATTCATCTTATTTAAAAAATTTTAATAAATATTATTTATTTTATTATAATTTATTTTATCATTAGAGATATTTTTATAATAACTTATTTATTTTATTATTTATATAAAAAAATTTAAATAAGACGAATGGTCAAATAAAAATTATGGCCTTGTTTAGATTGTTAGAAATTTCACTCTCTCTCCATCACATCACCATCACATCAGTTTTTAGCCGCTTGTATGGAGCATTAAATGTAGGTAAAAACAAAAACTAATTACACAGTTTAGTTAGACATTACGAGACGAATCTTTTGAGCCTAATTAATCCATAATTGAACAATATTTGTCAAATAAAAACAAAAGTGCTGCAGTATCCAGAATTCTAACTTTCTTCTTTTCCACTCCCATCTAAACGGGGCCTATAAAAATCACATAATAGTGTTTTTTTAGACGGAGGGAGTAGCTCGGCTGGCCTGTGCAGCCTGCCACTGTTCGTTTCTGTACTGTGGGTGCTTGGACCATCTATCTACGGCGTTGCACTGCATTGAACCAGGATGCACCAACCCGTTCAAACTTCGCAACTTTAGAGCTCGGCTCTTTTGCGTGCGGTCACTCATCAGCCTGCACATTAGTGGCTCTCAGAGCCACTAATACCGCCAGCCTCAGCTTTTCTTGGGGACTGCAATTGCATGCCATTGCTTGCTTGAATGCTTCCTGAGTACTCCGGCCTTCTCTTATCTCTGTGCTCTCATGTGTATGCGTGCCGGCCGGCGGGCTAGTAATGCTGTGCACCAGTACCGGTAGGAGCTACTCGTAGCTGTAGCTGGCTGCTGGCAGCCTGAGTAGTGTGAATCTCAAGAAAGGCCAGCCGCGGCCGGCCACGGCCAGGGCTCAGCAGGCCTGATCGAGGGCCACCAGTTCAGAGCGACTGCTGGCTGCTGTTGCTCCGCTTTCCTGCGCTGGGCGCTGGCCAGGCCAGGCTAGCCCGTTGCCTGTCCTGGTCCATGGAAAGCCCAGAGCCTTTTTCTGCGCGCCTGCAATTTCTCTTGCTGATGCTTTTATTTTATCTTTTGAGATTTTCTCTTGCTGGATGCTGATGCTGCGCAAGTTGGTTGGGGCCTTGTTTAGTTTGAAGAATTGGCGCGAGAAACACTGTATCAGAATTTGTGTAGCATTTCGTTTGTATTTGGTAAAAATTGTCCAAACTTTGACTAACTAGGCTTAAAATGTTCGTCTCGCAAAGTACAATAAAACTGTGTAATTAGTTTTTGATTTCATCTACATTTAGTACTCCATGCATGTGCCGGTATTTCGATGTAACGGAAAATCTTCTTTTTGTATAGTAGAATTTGGGTGAAGAATTGGGGAACTAAACGAGGCCTGGGGTTGGGTTGTACGGTGCACAGGTTGGTCTCCTTTGGATTGTAAGAGAATCGTAGGAAAATCTTAGGAATAGTTACCGTTAACCCATTGGTTTATAGAATATTTAGGGCAAAGAAATAACTGTCCTATTCGCTTTGAACTTACCATATATGGTATAGTGTTTTTTTAACAACAAAATAACATCATTTAGCTTATCAGCTAAAAAAAAACTATCCATCGAACAGGGTGACCATAGGAAACTTTACCTTGCAATCGATTTCAGAGGGAAATAAAAGAGGGGGTGGGGGGTGGGGGGTGAATACAAGCTCTTTGTTTCCCTTTCCTTGTGTAGGCTCTAGGCAGATTCATGTATATGTTGTGTGGCTCATCCAAACAACGTCCCCAACAAAATTCTTTTGTTTTGCATATGGATTCCTATCATAATTTTCCTATGTTCTTGTTGTCATGCGTTCCAAAGAGGGTCAAAACCTGTTATACACATCGCTACGATATGAAGTTAAAATTAGTCTAAATTAGTTTTGGCTGGTTACCTAGCTTACTACAACTAGTTAAAGACGTGACTAAAAAGAATTAACCCACCTATTAATGAAAATTCTGTGATAATGTAGGGATCTCTCATAGTTTTTGATGTAAAAAATGAACCCACCTATTAGCTCTCTTGTTTAGATAACTTTTAGTTAGCTACTATTTAGCTCATACTATATGCAAACAAGCTCGTACTCTGCCCCCATCCTAACATGCCTCTGTTCAGTATACTTCATTTCTACATATAGTATTTCTTGAAAAATATTTTAAACTTTGATTAAATATATTAATATCTAGGTTTTTAATAATATTTAGGTATGTAATAAGTATAGTTAGATTATACTTAGATATTTTTAAAAAAATTTGAGCTATCAATTGCTGTGTTTATGCACACTGTTGGTCATTCTTCTAAAAATAAATTGTTATGTCGCTTGCAAAGAGCCAAACTTCTTAAATTATTTGACTTCTAAGAAAAAGAAATTTATGTTTATTTTAGGACGGATGTACTAGCATTTGGGCATGGCCATAGACGATGGAGTACGACGAGTAATCACCAACCGTTACACGCGTGAGATGCTCATGTCACAGTCGATGGTTGCGGATGTAGTAATACGGATGTGATGGATGGATGAACACACACCGATTTCGACCGATCTGTACAGAGCGTAGACAAACAGTGGCGGAAAGGAGTTAAAGGAGTCTGGTCAAAGGCTATACTACAGTTTTGGGGGCTGCCATGCCAATTCTGATACTGATTGGACAGGTCCTAACAGAAGATGAGTGACCGATGCTGTTTGTTTTGGGGAAGCAGTGCGCTGCCCTTTCTGCTGCTTCAGGTGATAGCAAGCACACGATCCATCCATCTCTACAGTCACGTTCAAAACCGACCTGCAGTCCTGCTCGATTCGATTTGAGCCCCACCTTTGACCACGCCACGCGCACTTCCCATTTGAAGAAACCTGAATGAATATGCTGTTGATGCCGCTTGTAGTAATGGAGCATCAGATTTGTGCTGCTTGGAGTCTAATGGAGCATCAGACTGCATCTCATGTGTTTGGAGTAACACGTTATTCCATCTTTCCTCTGGTTTCGGAAGAGAAGCAGTTTAGGAAATTTGCAGTTTATAAAACCAATGCCAATTTAGCTGACTCTAAAATTTGGATGTGGGTTTAGTTTAGCTTCCCTTGCAAACAGAAGGAAAACGAAGCCAGTTTTAGGATAGAACTTCACTTGAAAATTGTAAGACCTGACGACTGATCAATGATCATCAGTCTAATTTGCGCGGTAATCAGCTCCGTGGCAATCCAACCCCACGGGAATACGGGAGCAGCATGTTTCCGGACCCACCTGACACAACAGGCTTTTTTTTTTCAGGCCTTCATCTACTCGTACAAATACTGCTACGAGCCACTCTGTGGGGCGTCTGGGGCAGCATCAGTATCTTATCCTCCGCGGACACGGGTTAACATGCCAAAATTGCCATGAAAATGACTTGGCTGACACACAAAAGTTTCAAAAAAACTGAAAACATACTAGTATGTTAGAGTAAATAGGAATAATACTATATTGTGTAATCACGTGAGTTGTTAGTCCTATATACTCTATATATAATCAGCTAATGAGGCCCAATGCAATACAATCCATTATTCCACCAATTATATTATTGTAGTAGCAAATATACCCACACATTACGACGGGAGAAAAGAACACTAACATGTCTTAGTCCAGTAAGCAATTGATTTTTTTTTGTAAATTTTGAGGCAGGAGAACATTTAACATAATTTGTATTTATCTTCGTCTATTCTTATTTATGAAATAAATAAATTCTTTTAGAACTATACATCAATGTCTCGTTAAACATGTTAAATTTATACCTAATATTTAACCTAATATTTAATTGTTAGAATTTCAATTTGCCCCATAATTTTCTTGTAATTTATATATTTGTTGTTTTTAAAAAAAGAAAAACAAACAAAAAAAAAGAGTCAATTCAACGTAGTGTCACAAAAAGCCCATGTGGCAGGTTTCATCCTAGTAGTAGGTGGCCTAAAATGGATTGAGTTTTTATATCAGGAATCCTTAAATTTCTTAAATTCAATTTAAATCATTCCAACTTTTTTTTCTCTATAGTATTTTTACATCTGGAACCCTGTATTTTTTATTCTCTTCCCCTACTTCTAACCACGTACGGGCGGGAGTCGGTGACGGAAAACAATAGCGGTGGTGGACAGATTTACACGGCAGCATGAAATTCTCTTTGGTGGTCTAGGTAAACTGAAATTATAAGGTGGATAATAGTCCTATACAGTCCTATTATTACACAAGTCCTTAACAGATTCGGTTTAGAAGGTGGCAGGTGAGGTGGCGGACAGGCAGACTGAAATTTTCTTGGATTATTAGTAGGTAAAGATATCATGCCAAGTTTATGGGGAGAGGTGGACAATTCGTTTATATTCCAACACCCCCCTCACGTCAAGGCTCCGGTGAGAGATCTCAGCGACGGGCGAGCCTCAGACGTGGAATATTCCAACATAGTATAAGAACATAGTATGGTTTCAGTAAGAAGCTTGCAGCATAATAAAAATAGAAATTCGCATTTCAAAACGATCAGCATGCTTTCATATCGCAGAGATTAAAGGTAAAAGACAGCAGCTGGTCCCAACACCAGTGAAATAAAGCTTGAAGCGTGCACTTGCAAATCGAAAGTGAAGATTCTCCTACAATCCTTTCAACTTAACCCCTTGTTCTTTTTGTTCAACAGCCTGCACAGTATATTACCTGGATCGTAAGTGCTCATTACAGGTAAATCTCTTTTTACAGCATTGCCCTTAAATACTAGTATTTTACACGTATAAATGTATTCCATCTTTACAGGATTTCTTTACCGCTATCACCCCCGCCCCACTAAATTTACATAACATTTACGCTATAATATACCTCCTCCCCTTCTGTACCCCAATTGCAACTACAGCTACAGTCCACACCTGAAAATTCAGTCCAGGCGTGTTATTCGTCCTGGTACTACAAATGACAATCAAGTCCCCATGATTTCCAATGGATGAGCTGAAACTCAGGCCACAAAATCATGCATCAGAGGTGACGGCTCAAACCGCTGCCGTTGTTGTTGTTGTTGTTGTTGTTGTTGATCTATTTGCCCCGCCGAATCATACTCTGAAGATGTGGAAGTGACATTGAGAGGAGCTGTGCCATTGTAGATGTCTTGTTCTCTGACGCCAGGGAAGCCTGGCTGGGTGTTTGGTGGAACTGAGAAGCTGTTCTCGGCGTGCTGCAAACCCAGCGTCAGTGAGACGTTGTTGTTCCCGTACCTCCCAAACTCTGCCAGGTGGTACGCCATGAACCGGGCACTCTCATCCGAATGAGGAGCGACGGCATCATGAAGGAGACCACTGCCATCGGTTTCACCCGATCTCTGGGCCTTCAGCATCAGGCTCATAAAGCTGTCATCAGGGTTGGCCTCGTTGTGGAAGCCGCCGGCTGGCCCTCCACTAAAGCTCATCATTCCTCCAACATTGGCTTTGGATTCGTCAAGCTGGCTGGTTTGGCAAACCTGGCTTGTCGAGGTTTTCAGGTCCTCCTTTTCTTCCGAAGATGGTGCTTTGTCCTTGTTTCGCGGCCCATTGTCAGAGGAAGAGTTGGAGTCTAGCTCCGCCTCACCAATCTCTTCTTTGTACATGTCTTCGATCATTGGCTTCCACAGCCGGACACGGGCATTGATGAACCAATTTGAAATCTAGAAGAGAACACATGAGTTTCAGTAAATATCTTTTCCAGTGTTCGATACAGAATACAAACTACTAAAAGGACAGGAAGCCATCAGATCATTAATCGTCCAAAACCAAATACCAACAGAATTAATGTGTTGTCCTGGAAAAGAGCAACTGAAGAGTATATTTAAAAGTTTTTTGTCAATGGAACAAAATTTAAGATGTAAAGACTGGTCGAGATTTGTGTATATATATTACACATATGCAGATAAGCAACAGCCATACAGCATGTAGAATATGTATGCAGCACAATAATATACAGCTGAAACAACCTAAATTAGTTCTTTTTATCCACTAGAAAACAACTTAAATTAGCTCTTTCAAAACATTGGTTTTAATAATACTAAGGCATCCCGATGATTTGCAAAATTGATGTGGTAGCTAGTCTCCTGCTAGCTAATAAGAGAGAACATATCTTAAGCAAAGAAAAAAAAATACCTGACTTCTGCTAGCTAATAAGAGAGAACATATCTTAAGCAAAGAAAAAAAATACCTGACTTCTTGTTAACCCAGTTTGTCTTGATAACATTATCTTTTCGGAATCTTTTGGATACCTAAGAGTGTCAGAGTGTCGTGAGAACAAATGAAAAAAGGGGTGAGTGAACATCTCTAAGTTAAACGGGAAAACTTACGGGTGAAGGAAGTGTTCAAAAAGCCAAGCCCGGAGAATTGAGACTGAATTTTCAGGTAGTCCCCTCTGTGGCCTCCAAGCATTTTGCTGTAGCATACCATACTGTTGGAAGGCTCGCTGTTGCCTTATTTGCTGGTCGATATAACGAAGGCGAGTTAATTTGCCCTCTTTGCCAGATGTATTGTCATCCTCTCCAAGTTTCTTCCGGATAACACTAATTTGATCATTGATAGCATCCTTTAGACATCGGAAATGCCGTGATATTGTCTGGAGGGCAACTGCAGTATAAGGCTTGGCAGCTCCAGAGCCAGCAACCATATCGAATGATGACATTACAAGTTGCATCTGATGATAATAGTGTTTGTACTTTCGATCCACCTGAAAGCAAATTTCAATTTGATCTTCAAAATTCAGACATGCCAGATACCGAATTAGCAAAACAATCAAGACACACCTAGCTCATTCATCTGAAAGATCCCATGTTACGACCAATTTTGTCTTGCTGAGCAAAAAAATTATTTATGCACCCATCTGACATTTTAATGGGTAACATGACCTTCTGCATTTGGTGGTGATCTTGTCCTGAATAACAGTTTTGTGGATACAGCTGTTCCTATTCCAAATAATTTTCTCATTACTCGTTTGGAGGACCTTTAGTTAAGAAACATGCTATCTATGAGGTTCAAACCTTGTTAGATGGCTATGATCGTGGGCACCTAGGCATTATTAAGAAGGTTAGACCCACCTAAACTAACAACTTTTGACCAGTCCACCCAGCCTTTTGAAGAACTCAACTTGTGAATCTCATTGGAGCTGACCTATTGTAAACGACCTTTGGATCAGGAACCAACTACTGGACTCAGGATTTAGGCCACAACTCAAACTGAACTGATGGGGTTGGGATTCCTCAAGTATTTTTCTAAGAACTCAGAAAATGGATTTGACTTCTCATATACGAGTATGAGAAAAATTAATATGCAGCCGTCCCTAGATAAAGTATTAGTTTATCAAAATTCATATTGGAATATCAAAAGGCTTATGTAAAACTAATCTTTGTGAACAAGTCTATGGATCTTCACGCACATTACCACTACATTCGACAGCAACAAATCTAGGATTAGCAAACATTATAATAATACTGTGGTTTTTAATGGTAAGGTAAAAGTGCAGTAGACACACACCTCGTCCAACATTGCCATCAGTTTCGCCATCTTATTCTGGAGCTCTTGTTTCTCAGCAGTTGAAAGCTCAGCTGCTGCATTGGCACCAGACTCTTGTGGATCAGAAGATACTCCCTCGCTTTTAGTTCCACCATCAGTCTCTTTTCCATCTGACTTTCCTGCTTCAGCAGGGCCTTTATCTGTTTTCTGTTTAACACTCTTCCAAACACTGACAATCTCATCAAGCAACTCCTGTGCTGCCTTCAGATACTTAGAGTTCCGGATTGCCTGTGAGGCCTCAGACTGCATATTCTTCATTCTGTTGTCATCACCCTGGTAAGAACTTGGTGTGAGTAAGTCTTGCTTTGCAGACCAGTATGGATAGGAAGGTGCCAAGATATGTGTATTAAGGCTCAGAGACAGCCCTTGGCCTGGTGCTGATGGAACACTTGTTGAGTTGTGGTTGTTCAACATGCCAAACTCGAGCTGTGCAGTGCTATGGGCATCATTGTGGATGAGATCACTGCCACTGCTGTGTGCTCCATCCATCAAATGCATCAACATCTCATTTCTCATCTCTTTCAAAGGACCAAAAGAGCGCTGCTCTGTGAGTGATGTGCCCATGTTAGTAGCTTCATTGGACGATGAATCATGCGACATTGCTGAGGGATGACCAGTAAGTTCCATGAAATTCTGCTGAGGCTGCACAATTCCACTAAATTCTGTATATGGTCCAGAAGATGCATTGTTCGGATAAAGAAAGTTCCCTAGGGCTGATGGCACTGGATATGATGCATTGCCTGACTCTGTCGAGTAAATTGTTTGTGAATCTCTTTCACTGCCAGGACTCGTGTAATAAGTAGCCATATCCCAGCTTTGACTACTCAGTTGTCAAGATTAGTGCAAAGGCATAGGCAAGTGTGGAGAAGCAATTATAGAGCCCTTGGAACCAATATATCTGTTGACTTGCCTGCACTTTGGGAAATGGAAACAGTTAGAACAAAATTCACTAACTATTAAGGAACTATTCTGTAAATATACAGCAATATTGCAGATGACAAAACAGAACTTTCATTCGCTGTAAATAATACGGAAAGGCCTCCAAGAAAAGGTAGGGCGAAAGACCTAAACCATAAACTGGTTCTGCCACTTCTACAGAGGTAAAATCATCAAAGACTGCACACAAAAGACAGTCACGAGTGTGTGACCCAGGGCTAGACCCTCAGTTTTGGCAGTAGTTATCGCTTCTTGTTCTTTTCTCTAACATTTCTGGAGAACAAACAGACCCACATGTTCATCATATGGGAAAATATAACTGACAAGGTAAGACACTGGTTTGGGACCTATAAGTGGTACAGGTGGTCCTTCATTCATGACATTAGCTAAGTTGTTGGCTTTGTGCTCTCCCTTACAAAGAGGATGAGAATGTGGTTGAGAATTCCTTCTGTTTCACCAAAATAATGCAGCCATTCAAGGCACCCAACCAGAAATTCCATTCTATAACACATAGACAAATTGCAAGATTGCTGAAAAAAAATTATTTCGAGGAGGGAAAGTTTTTTGATGTAGACATGTTTGTAAGATATCAATACCTTTTTCAATCACTAGGCTGATGACTGAAGTGCGTGCTAGGATTATTAGAGCTCCTTCACCAGCTCAGCGCGCCAGTAGAATGAAAACTTCTGCAGAATCACTCTGAAAGAAGAGATGAAATAGCATGAGCTCCAGCTCGAAATTACCACCTAGAAGAGACGGAGATGCTTCACTGGTCGTTTGCAGCTGTAATTTTCACTTTTTTAATGATATGAAAGAGGTGGAGCCAGGAGAAATGTCCTAGGCAAAACTTTGTTTTCACAGACAATGAAAATTAAGAGGAGCACTTCAACTCGGACCAAAAAAAAAAAGAGCTAATTCAATCATATAAAGTATATAGAGAGAGTAATTAAGGGAGTAATACAGCACAAGAGCATGATCGGAAGAAAAGAAAAGGAACCGTGCTTTAAGAGCATGGCTTTCATGCAGGCATACAAGGAGATAAAAAGAAGAGATTCAAGAATCCGCAGCAAATCCAAAAGGGCTCCACCGCAATCAAGTTCAATTCTATCATACCGCAAAAAGAAACTTCTACCGGTAGCTGACGAAGCAACTATAAACTCAGAACTGTGCAATATCAAACGGCAATAATCAAGCTACTAAGCACACCACCAAGAAACGCAGAATTCAAGACATTAAGCAAGAATTCTGAGCCTAGGTGGCGAAGAGGGGATGATTTCTCCGAACACTCGCATTAAAAAAATCAAGAATTTTGAGGTCGGAAGGTAAATGAGGACCATGAATTCAGCAGCCTGAACAACCGCAATACCTGCACTTCCACAACAAAGGCAACTCAACACAACCGCAAGAACCCCAAGCCGCAGGATGTTCCCGATGAAGCTCTCAAAGCTACAGATCCCCAAGCCAACTGAAGAACCCCGAGGATAAGAAACTTCACAATTCAGAAAGACCAGGTATCCCCCAGAGCCCTCAAGAATCAAGAAAACCCTATGCTCTAGCAGAAGCAGCATATAATTGAGAGGAAACCATCCAATCATTGGGGTCATAACAGCACCCATGGGAACCAAAAGGATTGGTTGCACCCACCGAAATCGGGCGAGCCACAACTCTAGAAGCAGAGAAGAGGAAGCAAGAGCCGGCGCAAGCAGGCAAGCAAACCGAATCATGTAACCGGCGAATATGCGGCAAACGAATTTCTGTCACTGCTGCTGGTGCTGCAACCAACAGGCAGCAGCAGCAGCCAATGATGCGAAGGTGATTGATTAAGCAATAGGAAAATGGAGGCAGACCTGATGGTGTACTTCTCGTGGGGAGCATGGCAAGACGGCAGGGATTGCTGTCACCGGAACCGAGCCGACGGTCGGTCAGCCTTGGGACGAGGTGCGGTGAGGTGAGGAGTTGAGAGGGGAGAAGAAGAGAGGAGA
>JAKNSH010453900.1:0-10190 GCA_027790015.1 Cymbopogon flexuosus
GTTAAACCTACACGCTTAAGTACGATACTTAATTTTTTTTATAAAAAATAGGATACTTAAAATAAATTAGTAATGCAACATGTAGAACACAGTTACTAGTTAACAAATAAAAATAATAATCAGGAATGCAATATACCACTAGTGCTAGTTGGATGTATGTAGTTAAACAATGCCTTTTTTTTTTCCCATCAGCTGCAATAAACCTGAAGATATATGTTTAGTTTCCCCATCAGTAATCGGCCACATTATCTAGCACCTCAACAATGAACATTAATTTCGGGTTTGTGCATCACATCACTCTACTCCAACACGAGCATTTCTTGCCCTCCGTACTAATTGGGCCCGGCACTATGTCCTTGTGTATCCAAAGGCGTTTGCAGAACTTTCAAAAAGAAAAAGGAAAAAAAGAGGGGTTTGCAGATCGCAGGAAGTGCGACGAAAGTTAGGACACCGTGCGCCTTTCGAGCATAGCCGGTCAAATTGTCGCGGATCAGCCGGCGGCGACACACTGCCGTGCCGCAAGCACGCCAAAAGCCGCTGCACCCGTTCATCACCGCCGCGGCGCCAAGCTCTTTTGCCTCTTTCCCAGCTCTGTCTCCTTGACCCATCGACCTACTAGCTTAGCTAGCTATACTGCGCGCGCCTCGAGCAGCCACAGCCGGCTGCTGTGTACAAACTCGCCAGAATTCACACGAAATCCACCTCGTCTCGGATACAAAACGCCGTGAAAACGAGCCCCGAGTCCTCGAGTGTCCATGATCATCTCTCTCTCTCTCTCTCTCTCTCTCTCGCGATGGATGTCCACGACCAGATCGAAGCATCCTGCATCATTCGGTTTTCACGTGGATACATAGCAGGTTCATAGTCACAGGGATCGATTTCGAGCAAGTCGCCCGTGCAGCTTTGCTCGGGAAAAAGAACGGACCGATCCAGCACGTACGGCATGAATGGATGGATTCATACGGTGGACCATCCGTGTCGTCTTCTCTAAGAAAGCTCTCACCGTTTCCGCGGGATCGGAGAACTGGCCACCACCATTTGTTTTTGCCCTCATCTCACGTCGTCCTCTTGCCGAGTTTAATCAAGGGAGCTGCCTGAACAACTTTGCCGCTGTCGCATTTACTCTTCGTTATTGTTAGTATCGATCGGCCACAAATCTTAACCGTGTGCAAGCAACCACGGAAGCACAACATTTCCTGAAGCTTGGGAGTACTTTGGTGAGCAGTGAGCTCATCAGCTCGATGATGGTGTGTGTGGGCCTGCGGATGCAGGCTTTGAGCTTTCATTGTGCTGACAATGCCTTTGGCAGCAAGTTGCGGCCGCCATGCATCGCCACGTCCGGCTCCGGCGTGCGTAACTGCGCAGCTTCGACTCGTTTTATTTGTCTTTTCCTTGTTCACCAATCACCAGCAGTAAAGTCTTCTTTTCGGATCGAATGGTGAATAGCATGCTGCAATGCTGCATGCCTGCATGCAAAGCAATTGCCTTGATGGCTTGGTTGCAGAACATGTGCTAGCTGTTTGGACGTGATGAGACCACCTCTGCCGACAAATGCAGTATACGGCAGTTGTAGACTTGTAGTGGACGATGGTGCCGTTCACTTCTAATCTCACATTAAACAGAGCCATGAAGAAACTACAATGCGCCAGACAAAAAGGTTTGAAGAAAAAAAAAAACTATGAAGGTTTCCATTTCTGAATGTGCAGCTGCAAGCCTGCAATGAAAACCAATGGCATGGGAAGCGTTATAATCCAACCGTAGGGGCGTGGAGCATCGAAGCATAATTAGACGGAGGAACTTTTTTTTTTGAAACATTAGACACGGAGGAACTTTTTTTTTTCAACAGATGACTGCATTGACCCCATAACGATCGCACGAACCTTATCCAATAATGCCAGTGGAAAAAGCAAACCGATATAAAGCTAAAGTAACCTCGATCGATTTGAAAAATGGAGTGGGCATATAGTAAATTGATCCACATTCCCTTCGATAAAAGCCGGCAATAATAACATATTATTACTTATGCATGCTACCACCAGCAATTCAATTATAGTAAATCGTGTATTATGTTCCACCATGCCAAGAGCAAAAATCAACTAAACAGGTAGACGGCAGTACGTCTCTCCACAAACCTACCCTCACTCGCCCACCGTCTTCACTCATCACTCCACTGGACTACTCCACCCGTTGCCGTACGTGCACGGGCAACGGCTGATGTAACTGTAGGACTTGGCCAAGATCCTTACGCGGCCGCTTCACGGATCGAGATCCCGGCGGCACGAGCACGACGAACAAAAACCCTGGTCGGGTGGTGACATCGACCCGCCACCTAACCCGGCCGCCCGAGGCCGCGCCCCGACGTCCCCCGGCTCCAACGTTCCCGCGGCCAGCCCCCACCAAACCACACGCCACGGCCACCCAACGCGCGCGTCGCGACTCGCGCAAACCAAACCGGGCAACCCGGCCGCGGCCCACGCCCCACGTGTCATGGGTGCTCGGCAACGGTCGAGCGGGCGAGGCAACCGCGCCGTCGCCGACACGGCGGGGCGCCGAGCGGATTCTGGGATCTGGACGCTAGCCGCCGCAACGGCCGCGGCCGCCCGCGGGCACATGGGGGCAGCCGGCGAAGGCCGGGGGCAAAGCTAGGCAAACAGCGACGCAACTTTGGCAAGATGGGCGCGGCACGGGTCGGAAGCCTCGGAGGAGGGGTAAAAACAGCGTGTCGACACTGGTGCGTGGCCGTACGCGTGCATGGGCATCTCGGCATGCGCCACCGATCCACAGCCCAGCGTCGTCACGCCGTGCTTTCCCAATCACATCACGTTGCACTCAGATTTTGGGGCGTTCCACTTCCACGCTTCCATCTTTACTGATAGAAGTACTAGAATAATTACTTGATTACTTGTTCAAAAGTAGCGGAGTGTAGTTTTATCTTTAATGAAAACTTTACCTATGGAAACCATTATTATGTACACCAACAAGCAAGGCCACCCCTCATCACGTGGCAAAGGCCAAGAAGCTCTCCAATCTCCATCATATCAAAAACAGAAAACGGATGCCACTGGGACTGGGCTGGGGGGGTGTACTCGTATCAAACAGCTAGCCATGCAGAAAAAAGCTAGTAAAACGCTGCTGTTTTTCTCTACGGCCATTGCCCTTGTCCACATTATAAGTCCAGGCAGCCACCACCCTACTCGTGCATTCCCATTGTCCCTTCCCCGCCATTTGTGCAGGGGGGCAGCTCTGAGCACTCAGAGCACATCGGGGCTGCAGCTTCTCGAAGCCTTAAAAGAGAGCCCAGAGAGAGGAGAGGAAGTACCACCACTAAGACTCTCAGAGCGAGCTCGGCCACTTCTGCACAGGACAGCAGGAGTGTCGGTAGGCGTTCGCGAGCTGCTCCTGTGCGCGCCACCGCCGTTTTCTCTGCTCTTCACGTACGTGCGCCGTGCGCGCCATGGCGGCCGCCTCCTCGAGCTCCTCTGCGGCCTGCGGCGGCTTCTCCATCCACGCGGTGCTCCTCGCATCGTCGCTCGTGTGCGCCGCGTGCCTCTTCAGCTCCGGCGAGGCTTCAGGAGCGGCGCACAGGGTGGTCGACCCCGAGTGGCACCCGGCCACCGCCACCTGGTACGGCAGTGCCGAGGGCGACGGCAGCGACGGTAATACCTCCATATATATGGCTCTACGCTCAATAATAATTCTCACATCCTTCGTCCGCCTCGTCCTGGGTAGAAGAAGAGTATATGATGGACACACACACTCACTCTGCAAAGAATTAACAATGGCGAATGCATTGCACATGGCACTACCTTCACTGGACCCAAGCTTGTGATCCTTTGATTTTCCTTTTGTTGAAATGCGAGTAGTAAGCGTGATTCTTCGATGATTCTTCGCAGCATGGCTACTATTTTTCCTTTTTCCCCCCCCAAAGTAAATACATCTTCCCGTTGCCACATTTTGGCGTGACCATCGGCCGGCGTATCCCTTGAAAGTCCGATATACAGGCATAGAGCGAGGACTATGGCTTGCCACACGTAGACTACAGAAAATACATACAGTATCTATTGTCAAGCGTACGATGGTGGCTGGCAAATGGAGCGTGTAGGATCCTTAACTCGCCGCTTTTACTAGGAACCAACAACCGTATATCGCGTCGGGTTTAATCCACCGACACTCCGACGGCGTATGTATTTTCAGCCTGACACGTACAAAATTGGCTCACAAGCATGTATAGGTGAGTTCACTTGCAAAAATCGAATATTACAGCTATATACTGTATATAGCTTGTGTTACGTACGTGTGCAATGGTCAAATGGATGAACTGCATGCGGAGTGCGTGCACACACCGACAGGCGAGAGTACTGAATTCACTTGCAAGTCAAATATTACGGCTATATATTTATTTTATTACAACGAGGTCAGAGGTTGCAACAGTTTTTTTTCTTCACCCGGACCATATGTGAACAAAAAGCGTGGGAACGGTCCAATTTTCGATCATTTCTCAACGGAACTGCTGCCGTGTCCATACTTGAGAGCTAGTTGCATTTCTCTGCGTCCCTACAAGTATTGCCCGTTTGGCTAGTGCTGGTTTTTTTTTTTTTTTTTTTTACAATGACTAGTGCTGGTTAGATCTGGGCACGCATGCAGTAACTAGGACCTTTGTCCACGTGCATGCCACACACTGGTTTCATTCACCTTTTTGTACTGTAGCTTACATTGAAATTTCAAGCATATTATTATGAATAGGGTCACCCCCTGCTTTATTATGCATAAAGCAAAGTCTTTGCAGCGTGTTCAATTCAGCGATAGTATAGTACTCCTGTGTACGGAGTATGTCTTTTTTCTCTAATTATTAATCTCTACTATATCACCATGTTTAATAATTAATTAACCACCTGCACAGGCGGCGCGTGCGGGTACGGGACGCTGGTGGACGTGGTGCCGATGAAGGCGCGCGTGGGCGCCGTGAGCCCCGTGCTGTTCAAGTCCGGCGAGGGCTGCGGCGCCTGCTACAAGGTCCGGTGCCTGGACCACGGCATCTGCTCGCGCCGCGCCGTCACGGTCATCGTCACCGACGAGTGCCCCGGCGGGGTCTGCTCCGGCGGCCGCACACACTTCGACCTCAGCGGCGCCGCGTTCGGCCGCCTCGCCGTTGCCGGCGCCGGCGGCCGGCTGCGCGACCGCGGCGAGATCAACGTCGTCTTCCGCAGGTATACACGCTCAACTGAACCGGGAACATGCATGCATAGATTTTTATTACTACTACTGGAGTACTGTACTATGCGTACGACAGAGATGAATGCTGGACGGTTGTGGACTGTATCGGGCGGGCGAACTGCATGCCTTGCATCTGACGTTTCTAGAAATACGGTCGCTATAGAACTCTGTCAAAACGAAAATGTACTGCATTCACTCCTGGCCGGCCGGCCGGCCGGCAGTGGTACCACCAGGGCCAGTAGACAGAAGGTTAAAAATGTGACGCTGTCAGATGATGAGGACCACCATGGGGGTGGGTTTGCAGTAGTTGGATCTGCAGCCTCTTGGAACGTGCCATGGGCCATGGCCAATGCCATGCATTCCTTCTCTTCACTGAATTCATTCAAAGAACAACAGTGGGCACGCCATGGCCAAGAGCAGAAATCAATGTGAGTCGACAGAGTTCACACTCTCCGTGTACTCGCTCGTGGCGTGCGATGGAATGCACAGAACAGAAGCCACAGTTGTTTATTTACAATGAGCAGCGACTACCGTGTTGGCTGTCGCGTGGTGCGCCGGGAGAGTAATTAACGTGCCGCCGGTGAATCCTAGAGTAAGTAACGACGGGTGTTTGTATGCTTGCAGGACGGCGTGCAGGTACGGGGGCAAGAACATCGCCTTCCACGTGAACGAGGGCTCCACCAGCTTCTGGCTCTCCCTCCTGGTGGAGTTCGAGGACGGCGACGGCGACATCGGATCCATGCAGCTCAAACAGGTAATAACCGCTAACACACATCAATGCAAGCTTTGCCACTTTTTTCTCCACAATTCACACCACATCCAAGACTCCACACCGCTCGACCACGGCACGTCGGCACCACCATGGATGCATATCATTCCGGTGCAGTGCAACAAGGGCTTTTTCCTCAGTGATATACGGGAAGGTGTAGGAGTTTTTCTTTCCATAGGGACGTGCAGGTGTTTGTGGGCAGTGCTAGTGCAGCATTTTTGCCAGCATGTGATCGAGGGGGATCCGGCTTTTTCACATGCGGCTAGGGACATGGGCGAAGGTTTTCTGGACGCATGGACCAGCGTGGGCCGCAACGGCTCTTTGTCTGTTCCCTTTTGCTGGTGGGAATGTGTTTATCTAGGGTTCTAGAATCACATGCATGTTGTTCTCTCCCACACAAAACAACACCACGCGGCTACTAGTAAAAGGGAGGAGCTATATTAGCTAGAGTAACTCGATACTGTCTGCGGCGTATGCCGGCAAGTCTAGTGGTACGGAACGTGTCAGAGTTTTGTTACCTTAGGAGTATATATCTTCGCACAAAAAAAAAACTAATCTATTATTATAGTACTAGTTTGCCAAAGCCGTGATTACCAGTTCATCTCCAAAGAACTTCAGTAGAAGTTCTCCACTGCAGTTCAGTCTTTTCTTTTTCCTGCGACAACGACAATTATGGCAGCAGCTTAGTTGCCGGCTACACATGTGGCCCTGTTGATTTTTTTTTTTGTCAGGAGTTAATAATAATCTCTACCCTTTCCCTACGGTGTGCTTGAGTGCTTCAGCTTTGTACAGTAATGCTAGTATCTATTAACAGTGCTACACCATCATGTGGGGTACTAATATGAACCTGTCCTTCTAGTCACACACTGTTAGCCTCACTGCCCTGTACCAGCACTGCCAAACTCTTATGTGCTTATTTAATTACTCCAGCAACAAATGTTCTTGTTAATTACTCCAGTTGTTATATACCAATGCTCTTATGTGCTTGTTAATTACTCCACCTGTTATATATACCAATGCTGCATTCATATAAGTCTAAGCTGCTTTCGGGAGCGGCACTTATTTCCCCAGCCTTTTTCCATTTTGTACAATGAAGACTAAACTAAAATTTTTATCTTTGTTTTTATTTGGAAATTGGAATGACTAAAGTTGCAACAACTTGGATGTGGTCTGTGGATGCAGGCCAACTCGGCGCAGTGGCGAGACATGCAGCACGTCTGGGGGGCCACGTGGAGCCTCACCCCGGGCCCGCTTGTCGGGCCCTTCTCCGTGCGGCTGACGATCCTGTCTGGCAAGCAAACCCTTACGGCTCAGGACGTCATCCCCAAGAACTGGGCCCCCAAGGCCACCTACACCTCCCGACTCAATTTCGCCTAGGGGCCTTTTTTGGGCCCGCGTATTATCGGCCTGGGAGGTGGTCAGTTGGGCTTATATATAGTCATGCGAAGGCCCATATTGTTCTGTGCAGTTTGATGTCCAATGAACGTGAAGAAGTGTGTGAAGAAGATAAGCTGGTATAGTAGTGGATAACCTGGTATTATGGCCCAGGTGGCCCTCTCCAAACCGGAGAGAGAGCGTATGATTGGTTGGTGATTTGGTGTGGGTCGCATGCTTCCTGGAGGTTGGAAATGGAGCTCCGGTGAAGAGCGGCTGGGGAACCAATAGCGTGACTCCTGTTTGATGGACTCATGCTGTCTTGTAGTACTTATTTCTACATTTTCTCTCGTAACTCAATCTATTGTTATTGTTGTCGTGCTCTTGGTACATGGTTTGTAACAAGTGACTTATGCACCCTTAATTATAGGGTCCCTAAACTATAATCATGTATTGTTGGTTCATGTTAGCTATCAACGATTGTTGCCATCATGAAGAAAAATACAATCTCAAATGATCAACTGTAAAAGCTCATTGTTCATGAACAAGATACCTCTGCTGTGTTGCCGTCTGGATGCTTGTAATTTTGTAAGTGGAATGGAGAACTGACCTTTTCATACGTTGGTAGCTGGATAAGTGCTACTTGCACTTCTAGAGTTCAAATTTTTTCCTAAAATAAGTACACCTATAGAGGTTTGAGAAAACTTGATTGACTATAGCTCTGGTGTAATTCTCGGTAGTTCATCTTCTCACAAGAGCTCTAGAAGTACACTTATTTTTAAGACGGAGAGAGTAATTATTGAGCCAAGTTTCCTTTTCCTTCACTTTCTCAACAAATTGAATGGGCACATCAAAATCGTATCAATTGATGTATATTGAGATAGCAATGCCACCTTATGTGTGCAGAACTTCACCAAAAAATGATCTATTTCTCATCATTTTCCAGTGACCAGTGCAATCACGCCAGATGTGCTGCACACTTAATCCCTCTGCTCCAAAAATAAATGTACTAAAAGGATTTTGGTAAGGGATCAATGCGAGTAAGAAATTACAAATATACCTCTGTGAAGATGCAATCATTGTACTTTGGTGGAGGGGGGGAGGGAGAGAAAGTAGAATACAACTAGGGTTAGGTTGTCTCATAACTAGAGATGTGTTTTTTTTTGACAAATTTTAAATTTTAGAAGTGCACTTATTATAGGACGGAGGAAGTACAAGTTCCTACCCCCCTTCTTTACTTTGGTCACACTCACATTGATCTATTGCAATCGTTGTTTGTGTCCTCATCAACCTGGCAAATTAGGTCCTTGATCAACTGCACACTACTTGAGTTGCTTCATTGTGCTCTCTTTGTAGATGCATAGTTCATTGTGTTGTAGTGCTAAGTGCAGCTGCGGTTACTGGAGTAGTGCAGTCGATCAAGCTATACATTAATGGCAAACACACTCATGACGGGGAGTGGTGGCACCTCCTATCATGGAGAGGGCTTCGGCCGTGGTGAACCCATAGGGCATGCTAGGGCCATGGCATGCCCTATGGACCATCTCAAGTCTCATGCCCTCTATACCTCCTACCATACATTGAGAATATAATTTCAACCATTATTTAATACTAACGTAAAACGTGATCGATGATGGTCTAAGGGGATATGCTCTGTGATCTTCTCAACATATATTCCAACACTTTCACTTTCCAATTATTTATCTCCAAGTGAACAACTATAATATGCTTCATCGTTTATTTTTCTAGTTTTATCCTTACTTATTATACCATCCAGTGATACATAAGAATCAAGTGCAATGGCAATGGAGATAAAGACAATTTTAATTTGATGTCATGAGACTAAGAAATTAACATACACTTTTTTTAAGGTCAAGAAAGTAATTTCCTCAGAGATATAAGTAGCATAGGCCTGAGTAGCAGATGAATTCATAACAATTATATTATATATAGAAGTTTCCTCGTTGAATCATCCTTATTCTTACCTAGTCTCCTCTATTTTTTCCAAGAGCTTGTATGAATGAGATTACGATAAAAATTTGTACATTACCCGAGCAGGGAGATATTGAGGCATACTCTTGGTCTTACTTGTCGAGGTCTTAAAATCCTAGAATAAAGTTTCTAAAATTCTGGTCATGTTCGCTTGAATTTATCAGTTCGGCTTATCATACATGGTACAATGTTTTTTTTTTTGACAACAAAGCAATATCAATCGGTTGAGTTTATCAACCCACGTCTTTTGATTAGAAATTTCTTGCCCGTCTGAGCATTGAAACATTAAAGCAAGTATAATAACGGGCTGCAAGCTGACTAAATGCTAAGGTAGAGGAGAGAAATAAAGAGAGATGTGAAACGAGCTGTAAGCTTACAACCGACTTAGACACAAAAACACAATAATTCTATGAGAAAGACAAGTGAGTCCTATATTAATAGCAACGAACTACTATACAATCAGGCTGGAAAAAAGCTGATCCCTGGTTCTAATTCGAAAAGAATTGATTGATAATCCTTTTTTTTTCGATCACCATCTAGTTTTCGTGTTTCCACGTTGGAAACTGAACCGGTTATAGTGAACCCAAACCGAATGACAGGCGAACAGCGCCAAAATGGGGAAAGCAGTCCAGAGGGACCCAATTCGGAATGTCGGATGAACACGTAGACCTGGTTCAATAGACCATGATGGGGAATGTCGGATGAACACGTAGACCTGGTTCAATAGACCACGATGGGTGAACTGAAAACGCCTTCCGCGGCTCCGCGCCCCTTTCCACGGACGGCCCTGATAATAACCCTCGTTTTGTAGACCTTGACCACCACCTCCAGGTGGGCCAGA